>PVJS01007996.1:0-54391 GCA_004027185.1 Glis glis
AAAAAAAAAAAAAAAAAAAAAAGTTTCTCTGGATGGTCCCCCTTGGCATTTTCTTGAGAAACAGCAGGAAAGTTTTAATTTGCTCTCAACTATTTTGGGCTATTGCACTGATTGATGCCTATTTGACTGCAGCATCGTTTTAAGCTGGCTCAAGTGGCAACCGGGTTTTTTATGTATCACATACAAATATTCACGGAGCGCCTGACATGTGCCAGACATTGTGTTAGGCTCCAAATATGCCCTAGCTCTTGAGCTCATGAAGCATCTGGGCCTGGCCCTGCCTCGCTCTCCCATCCTGGTGCCCACCACGCCCTGTAGACCTCCACAGTTCTCTTCTTCCGCCCCACAGGCATGGCCTCGGATCAGGCCCTTGTCATTTCCCACCTGATCACTCTGTCAGTTGATCTCCCTGGCTCCCATCCCAGCCCCTTGCCCCTAATCCATTTTCTACACTGCTGCCAAAGTGTTTTTTAATAAGATGCAAATCTGATCATGGCTGGCTTCTATTTTAAATCTTGACTTCCTCTTCATCCCTTACAGGATGAAATCATAATGCCCATGCCCTCCGCATCTGGGTCTAGTCTAACCCCTCCTCCCCCACATCCTCCTAATCTCATGGGCCCCAGAATTTTCACACTGCCTGGACAAGTTCCCCACCCCACCCCCAGTCCTCTTTTTTCACCTTAAAAACTCCTCTTGCTCCTTTAAAACCCAGCTGGCCAGCACAGGCTCCCTCTGGGAAGCCGCCATTTACCCTTGCCCCTAACTTGGATAAAACTAACCCTTCCCTGTCTAGGGCATTTCTCTCTTAACACTCAGCAGTGATTTCTCCCTATCTCTGTCTCTGACACTCAACTGCCACCATCTTAGGGACAGTAATTATGTCATGATCATCACTAACACAGCTACAGGCATGTGTAGATGCACAAAGAAATTTGTTGCTGATGGTGACAGAGCTGTCGGGGTGTGGGAGACACGTCCTCTTTTGGGGAAGGAAGTGGCACTCTCCAAATGAGTGTTCAATTTGAATGCATACCTGCTGAAAACTTGCTGCTTCTGACTGGATCTATTTTTTTCTATCTCATGGCACATGTGGGCCAGGAGAAGATGAATGAAATTTTAGCTAATATTTTCAAATAAAAGATTTTCAAATGACACCAGTGGAATATGATCATTTTCAAACAATAACAAAATAACAATAAATATAAAGAAGAAAATAAAAAGCTGTGAACACACCACCCAGGAATACCACTGTGACATTCTGAAGGTGTCTCTGCAGACCTCTTTCCTACACGTATTATATGTCTATACAGTGTGACACAATCCAGGCTCTCCATGCCCACAAGGCCCCAGCTTCCCAGAATCAGGGTGGAGCTGACCCCAGCAGGGTGGGGCCGGGGGACCCTCTATTAGGGGCCTTGGCCCTGGGCAAAGCCACAAGCTGGCCCCAGTCCCAACTTGAGGCCATCTCCAGGAAGACACAAAGGGGTCATTTTTCTTTCTCTTGTGTACAAAATGTGCTCTGGACTGAAAGTTTTTCTGGGTTATGAGACTAACTCAATAGGAAAAGATCATCTAAGGTTTTCCAAGAAAGTCAGATTTAAAGACAGCATAGACTGAAGCTTTATTTCTGTCCAAAATAATCGTGAATTATGAAAGCCATTGGCTAAAGCTGGAGAAACAGCAGGCTTTTGTGGAGAAGGAAAAGGCGTGGGTGAGATCTAGAGGCTGATAGGACCATGGAGTCATAAGAAGGGCTCCGGAGAGCCCCCTCACTTCCCTGCATCCTTGGGTGGGGTTTGTGCTACAAGTCTGGTGGGAATTGCCTAGTGCCAGAGCTGAGTCTCACAGGACCACCAATGGGACTCTGTCATGTTGAATTCCTTTATAACCCATTTGGGGAGAAGCCTATCCATTAGCACTACACTATGCAAATCTTAACTACATATGGATTTACTCTTTGGTCCAGCAGTCCCACATCTAGGAATCTACCTAAAAATTGGAATAATAATGCAAAAGGTTATCCTTGTGGAATGACTTGTCACTGTGAAATGTTGGAAATGACACAAACGGTCATTCATAGACAAGTTGAATATAAACTCTGGTACATTCATTCAGTGGAATTTTTACATCCACAGAAACGGATGAAAGGAAATCCCTCTGAATTGATATGGGACAATTTTCAGGATATATATTATTAAACAAAACACGCAAAAATACAAAAGACTATGTAGAGAGTATTCTACCTTTGGTCACTCTCGCTGGGAGGGAAGTGGCTGCTGGCTTGGAGGGAGTCAAGATGCATTCCTGGGTGGACTTCCGGTCCCATGATGGTTTAGATTTAGAATATCCTCCTAGCCCTTGCAGAAATAAGGTAGCAGTGCTGGAAGTGGGGCCTGTTTGCTAAGGAGGCGTTCCTGGGGGTGTGGCTTTGGGGGTTACATGGTTCCTCCTCCCTCCCTCTGTTCTCTCTCTGCTTCCGGCCTCCATGATGTGAGAGCAGGGCTTTGCACTCTCTCTCTTGCCGCTTCCCACCGCCATGCCCTGAGCTCCGGACCCCGGCCCCACATGGACGGAACCTGGAATCTCCAAAAAACTGTGAGCAGATAGATCTTCTTTCTTCTAAGTTGTGTGGTCAGTCATTTGGGATTCTAGCAGCGAGGATGTGGACCGAAACCTGTCCCCTCTAAAAAGCTCCTTGATCTGCCCCTTCCCAGGCCTCAGGACCTGCCCGACTGAATGAGAAAGGAGGCTTGCTGCCTCCTCAGAGGAGGCTGACCCAGCCCTCCAGCCCTCCCATGGCTACCTGACTCAGAACAAAGTCCTTTATTCCCCCAGTGGTTTTAACGCCTGAAAATGACATTGAAAAAAAATTAACCCAGATTGTCATTTCCTCCCCACGATCCAGTCAGCTCAGCCTGGCTCGTGGGAATCCCATCCTTTTAATCACGTTTCTCTTTAAAATCACTCCTGCCAGGAGCAAGGTGCGCTGCCCACGTGTCTTTGGTTCAAGTCATCTCTCATCTGTTCTGGTCTCATAATTTAATAAACTAACGATTTTGTAAAGAGACTTCGTTTAAATAAAAGGCCAGGGATTTAAAATGGAAAAGCTAACACTGGCACCTTGCAGGGCCCCCAGGGAACTTCTGAGTTTGCGTGTGTCAGTCATCCGCAGAAAGATCCATCAGGCTGACAGCCCAGCCAGGCTGGTGGGGGTGGGGAGGGCTGCAGGCAGTCCCCTGATGCCTGCTGCACCTGCTGCCATCTGCTCCCCGCTCAGGACCCTCAGATGAGCGAGCCGGGGAATCGAGGGCCGCAGGCCTCCTGGGGCTGAACAAGGGACCTCAGCCTAGTTCTACAAGGTCTGATACGTCCACTTTATAGTGCCTCTTTCTCCTCTCCTGATTGACTCGAGGGAAAATTGGCCCAGGGGACACAGATCCTGGGAGGAAGCAGCAACGGCCATCAGTAGGCACGGGCCAGCCAAGCTGGAAAGGGCAGAGGGCTCCAGGAGAGAAGACCTGCTGACTCCTCCCCACCAGTGCAGGGGAGGGGGCTAGCAGCTCTGCTCTGCTGGAGCACCTCCCCCAGGGAGGGGCAGACTGGAGACCATGACCCTGCCTCTATGAGCTGTCCAGTGGAGGGTCAGCCCTGGGGCCTGGGGAGTCCCCCAACACTCCTCACCTCTTCCCTGCCTGGCACCCAGCCCCAGTCTTGCATTCCTGTCCCGAACAGCCCAGGGTGGGGCACAGCGATTACAACATTTTGTTTGTCTGCAGAACCCCACAACAAGGGAGGAGAGGTTACTAGTGAGTTAGGTCACTGCAGAGGGGCAGGTCTCAGCTGAGACACTGGCCTCAGAAATCCAGGCCACAAAAGGACTTGAACCTAAATCCCGGGTAAGAGGCCCCTTTCCCTCCACTGTCCTCACCCAGGCCTCTGAGCTTCCCCCCATGGGCCTTGCTCTTCCTGCACCCTCCACCCCTGCCCCCACCCCTAGCAGCAGCCTCAGGCTGGAAGTCTGTGTATGGCGTAAAACCCAGCGCTGGGCTCTTCCCCTTGGAAGAGAGAGACTCCGTGAAGTCTCTCTTGGCTCTGTATTCCCTAAATGTACCCTCTGTCAATAGAGAATAATTAATTCTTCTAATCTCTTGCCCCTCCCACCCAAATCTCACAAAAGCAGCCCATGAAAGCAGTATGGCATCCCCTCAAAAGTTAAACATAAAAGTATCAAATAACCTTGCAATTCCACTCCTACTTATATACCCAAGAAAACTGAAAACTTAACTTTACACAAGTGATCATAGCAGCGCTATTCAGAATGGCCAAGAGGTGTGTACAGTCCCTGGGCAGATGAACCAATAAATATGATATGATGTATCTGTACAAAGGAGTATTATGCATGCATGAAAAGGAACATAGTATTGATACATGCTACACCATGAATGAACTTTGAAAATAGTGCACTAAGTGAAAGAAGCCAGACACAAAAAGACCACATGCTGTATGATTTCATGTATATGAAATGTTCAGGGCAGGCAAACCCATAGAGACAAAAAGTAGATGAGTGGTGGCCAGGGGCTGGGCAGGGAGAGGGAACAGGAAGGACTGCTCATGAGTACTGAGTTTCTCTGTGGGGTGATGGAAACTCTCTGAAATTAGGTAGTGGTGATGGTTGCACAACATGGTAAAGAGGCAGAAATCCCACTGAGTTATACACTTTAAAATGGTGCAATGTATGCTATATAAATTATGTCTCAATTTTTTTAAAGCAGTTCACTGGAGTCACCAAGACCTTGACCCCAGCGCAGCCCTGGCCTCCAGGGCAAGCTTGTTCAGCTAAGTCCTCTTTCACTTCAAGTCCCCGCTTCCCTGGTTGCCCCATGCTGCCCTCGGCTTCCCCAGGGACATACTTTCTTTTCCACACTGGCTTGACCTGAAGAATTGGGCACTGCGATTCTGCCCAGTCCCCAGTACTTCCACTATAGGAGAACAGACATCCAGGGCAGATTTGGGGAACAGGATGGGGTGACATTCAAGAGAGCACAATGAGACATAAAACTCAGACATTTCTATACCTCTGTCCTCGGTAGTCGCTTGGCCAGGTCATCACCAGGTCTACTCTAAATGGTTACCCAGGCCTCCCTCTCCTCTAGCCACCAAACTTCCTGAAGGATAGGTCCTTCACACTGGACGTCAAAGATCCCCTCTTTCCATCAAATAAACCTAAGGTGCTGCCTCCCTGGGAACTTCTACAACTGCTTCCCTGTCCCCTCCTGCTCCAGCCAAGGAAACGCCCACAGTCAGGCAGTGAGGTCTGGTTTCCAACAAGGACCCCTGTAGCCTCCCATGGCGAAGAGCAGCCAAACGCCAGGCACCTGCCCTCAGGAGCTGGGTCTTCCTGTCCGGCCATTCCTTTTAATGATGCTGTCATTAAGATTTGTCCAGCTGCCCCCACGGCCACTGCCACCTTAGCCCTAGACATTTGCTTGGCCTAGGGCAGCTAAACGATCAATTCCCTCAGCTAGGAGCAGGACTCCAAGCTCTGCATGACTCAGAAACATGCTAATTAGGTTTAGGCAATAGAGCTCAATAAATTAGAGCAAAATAGCTATTGATTCAGTTATCAACTCCCCTGGAGATGCACAAAGCAGAACTCCAAAGACTACGGGCAGAGAAACAAACAAACACCTCAGAGGCCTGTTTACTCTCCAAAGCTTTGGACTTCGTAGTAATTTGCTTTAAAAAAAAAATGCAGACCGGGGAAGACACCCTAGCAAGTGCAGACCTCAGCTCCTTGTGCCTAAAATTTCTTCTGTCGTCCACCTCAAGTGCCCTCACTAGAGTGCCAGCTCAGTGGGAAAGCTGCAAGAGGCCGATGGCCACAGAGCTCTGAGATCACTCAGGCCATTGCCCTGCCTCGCGTGGAGCTCAGAGCCCTCCCCGTCACTGAGAGAGAGGTAGAGAGATGAAGAAGCAGAGGCGCGGCTGTTCGTATTGGGCAATTCCCTGTGCCAGGCTCACACACGTCCTATCTCTGCCCATCCTCAAAAAGGCCTAATGAAGGAGGTACAGTGTGATCTCCATATCATGGGTGAGGAAACCAAGGCTCAGAGACATTGGTGACTTTGCACAGTCACACGGCTGCAGACAACAGAGCAGGGATCCCTTGCTGTCACATAACGACCAAGAGTTTGCTTCTGAACCCCTGGGAGCCCTGCTGGTGAGGTGCAAAGCAAGTCCTCAGAGGAAAGGGTCCCCACTGCACTGTCTGCACAGGCGGAGGTGCAGACATAGGGAGTCCCGCCTGGAAGCCACCTGGGTGCCTGCAACGTGGTGGGATCAGAGGCTTGGCTGACAGCCAGGCCACGTGTAGCCAAGGCCAGGTGGAACAATGGGATGCCCTCTTTGGGTGTGGGGATGATCGATGATCAAGAAGTGCAGGGAAGGGTACAGAATGGTTACGGCATGGCTCAGAGCCTGAGGACATCTGGGGACAGCAGGAAGTGTACCCCACAAGGCAGCAAGGTAGGAGGAAGCAGGTGGCAGAGAGATGCTGGGACGCCACAGGTGCACACCTGAACTGCAGCTAGGAGAACAGAGGGTCCCGTCTTTCTAGAGCACACCTGGCTGCAGGGTTGTCACCATGATCTCTCCTCTCCCACCTGCCATGGCTCCCCGCCTTGGTGCTCAGAGCAGCCTCCGTTCTGGGGACAAGAAGCCCAGCTTCCTTCTCCCAGCTTCCTCTGGATTTGCTTGAAGCATAAAGCCTCACCAACTGAAAGCCCTTTCTGAAGTGTCTTCGGGGTGCTCTGGACCTCTCAGGGGGAGACTTTTATTGTTAAAAGGAAGAAAGATTTCTTTTCGAGGGTTTTGTGAGTGTTGGGGTGGGCATTCCCAAGGGTGTTCAATGGGCCTCAGTTTGCAAATTCCTGAGCAGCTCCAGGAGAGGGCTGTGAGGGACAGTGCGGGATGGCCACTGTATGGAGAAACAGATGGAGGCTGTCCAGGCTCAGAATAACAGCATCCCATGGTTCAAAGGCCCCATCAACTTCGCCCTGCCCAGGGCCTGGGCAGGCGGCCCCCTAAAATACCAAACAGAGGTGCAGCAATAGAGAACAAGGCAGCTCACGGGGACCCAGTGACCTCAGCAATCGCTCACTGGGGGGCCTGAGTGAGGGAGAGGGGAGGGCCAGAGCTCCGGT
Organism: Glis glis; assembly: GCA_004027185.1. Lineage (NCBI taxonomy): Eukaryota > Metazoa > Chordata > Mammalia > Rodentia > Gliridae > Glis > Glis glis. The sequence goes on from PVJS01007996.1 coordinate 7,206, forward strand.
GTCCACTGGGGACAGAGGTCAAAACCAGAAACCTAGGAGTGAGCCCCGCACGGGGATTGGCAAACGTCCTGCAGGAGGTGAAATGGGAACTGCTGGAGGAAGACCGGCCACTAAAATGTTTTAAGCTGTGCAAGAGGCCAGGACAGAGCCTGGGTCTGAATCATGTCCAGGGTGTGGACCAAGGGGCCCTGGGAAGATGTTTCTGGAATGAATTAATCCAAAAGGGCGGGACAGTGATTGTGAAATCCCATCCTGGGGACTCCCTGCCTGCCAGCATGTTCAACAGGGGCTCTCAGCGAGGAAGGGAGAGGTGGGCAGTGTCTCTCCACAGGGATGGAGGTTTCTCTCCCAGCCAAGGGAAACGTGCCTGTCAACCCCCACGAGGCCCAGGGCCCAGGTTTGGAAGGGGACATGGGTGCCCCCAGAGACACCAGAAACACAGAGCTGGGACGGAGCAGCTGTACCACTCACACTGATACCAAATCCAGTCCAGGAGGGCCACACCTAGACATTCCCCGGCGTATTTTCCATTTTCCCCATTTGCAGCTGAGCTATAGTTGATGAGCTCGGTGACAGATGTTATGGGCAAGGGACATGCACCAGGAAGAGGCTGGGATCTGCACTTGGGCAGATGGGTGGAGGCCAGGCCATTCCCTGAGAGGAGGGCACAGGACAGGGCAGGGGTAGCAGCGAGGATGATGGTTCCACCTCGGGACAGGCCAGCATGGGCATCTCTGGGACATCCAAGTGGAGATGCCCAGATAAGGCTGGATCCCATGGGACCATCAGTGCAGAGGGAGGGGAGGAACTCGGAGTCAGCAAATGGGGGAGCTGATCCTGAAGCCACCGCACAGGAAAAGAAGGCCCAGGACAGAGCCCCAGATCCCTGACATTCAAGTGGTGGCAGAACAAGAGACCCTCAGCGTTCCCCTCACTCACTCCAGGGGCCAGGACCGTGGCGGTGGCAGACCAGCTTCTGTGGAGCTGCAGGCCAGACCCCTGTCATGGTCATCTGTCTACACGGTGGCACTTTCAGGGAATACTTGTCACAGCCCTTTTGCAGATGACGGAACTGACCCAGAGAGGTTAAGCCACAGGTAGAAGGCAGGAAAGCAATTGGGGCTCAAAGCTGTGTGGCTCCGAAGCTCCAAGTCTTATTCCTGGGCCCTATCTCCTCTGCTCTAGCTGGACTCATGATTCTTTAGAGAAAAGACCTCCAAAACCGGGCATGGTGGTGCACGCTTGTAATCCCAGTACCTGGGAGGCTGAGACCGGAGGATCCGGGTTCGCGGCCAGCCTCCGCTACATAGTGAGGCCCTCCACAACTTAGTGAGACCCTGTTTCAAAATAAAGAATAAAAAATAGAGTGGGGGGTGTAGCTCGGAGGTAGAATGCCCCTGGGTTCAATCCCCAGTACCACAAAAAAAAAAAACCAAAGAAAAAGAAAAAACCTTCTCCAGCCAGGAACAAGGTCCTTGGCTACACTGCAAGACTGAGCGTGCTAAGGGAGCCCACATGCTGCAGGCTCGCTGGGGCCCAGGCATCCCTGTCCCCGAGAGGGTCAGGGTGAGCGTCTGTCCAGGTACCAGGTGCTGCTCACGAGGGGTGCAGCTCATCCAGGTGCCGTTCATCCGTCTGAGCAGCTCATGGTGGTACAAATGCAGGCCCAGCACACAGGTAGCAAATAGGACTTTCCCTCTCAGAAAACGCAGCTCTGGTCTGGGACCACCTGGAAACACCAGCGCAGCAGGCAGCCAGGGCCGGAGGCCGGTGAGGCTGGGGCATTTCATTTAGAGGAAGCCTGGTGGTGAGTGACATCGACCTTGTCTGCTCCCGGCAGGTTTTGAGAAGAATAGCATGGCCAGGATGCAGTTCCGCTGCGCTTCTGTCACCTCCCAACCTCGCTGCAACCCTGCCTCCCCGCCCCTGCTGACAAGAAACAAGCAAATAAATAAATAAACAATTCGCCTCCTTCTGCTCTGGCCAACCTGCCAAGCTCTTGGGGTGCCCCGGCCAAGGGCCGCCAAGTGCAGCCTGAGGAAGCCATTCTCACTGTCCCCAGAAAGGGATTCCACTGGGCCGCTGACAGTTAAAGAAGCCCCGGCTAGTCCCAGGCCCTGGACAAGGGAGAAACCTGTACGACAGACGACAACTGTCCTACAGAAGGTGAGATGGGGACTGATGGAGGAACAGGAGCCACTAGAATGCTTTAAGCTGCGTACTCTCTATATGCCAAGAATGTGGGAGCCCTTTACATCAGTCCTCCATGACTCCAAAGCCAGCAAAGGGGCCTGGTGACCCCATTTTGCAGGTAGATATACTGAGGCTAGGGAAGGGAGAGTCCCGGGGTCACGTAGACAGCGAGCGGGGAACCTGAGATTTGAACTCCTACTCATTTGGCTCCAAAGCCAGCTCTGTCACCTCAGGCTGCTTCTTTTAGAGTGGCCCAGGGGATGATGCAGGGGCCTGAGGAAGGAGTCTCCTTTGCTGGGAACGGTCCATGTATTTTCTAGAAACAGGAAGCATTCCAACATTGCCTGTGAAGTTGTTTGCTGACCTTTCTGTATTAGTTCACCTTCCCCCCAAATCTGCAGGTTGAGCCTGTTCCTGAGGGATGGGAGGAGGGGCCCCCTTTTCTCCCCCACTGGCATGCTGGGATGAGCGGGGCATGGTGCTGGGGCCATTTCATTTGCTCGACCAGGGAAAGGCAGAGCCCAGAAGGCTGGACGACCTGGGGACGTTGGGACACAGAGGTGAGGAGATTCCGAGCCCTCTCCCAACCCCTCACTGAGAGAACAGCCTGCCCTGACCTCGCAGCCCCAGAGCCTCTGTCCGCGGCATCCAGGCCTGAAGACACCCCAAAGGCAGCCGTAGCCTCGTGCTTTGTGTGGGGCTCCCAGGGTGGCGCAGCCGTGCCGGCCACTGCAGTCCCCTCGCAGCCCACCTGGGACAGACCCTTGCACGTGTGATGCCACCGATGACAGGCTGGATGGAGGCAGCCGAGTGCCACAAAGGGTGTCAATGTGGCCTCAGTGTGGTGCTGGGTGAGAGGTCTCGGGTCCTTGTTGGCTTCTGGTTCCGGGATCTGTCCCACTCACGTCTGCCCTGCTGCATTGACGACCCCCCTACTGGCCTTTGAGTGTCCCCCAGAGCCCAAGGCAAGCATCCCTGCTCCTGGTTCCTAGATCTCTGTCCTCAGTGGCCACCCGGCCCCTCCCTGTCTCAGCATCTCTGCACCCCTCTCCTGGGTCTTCTGTGAGACACTGCGGGTCTCATGGATGGACAACTGGGAGCATCAGCTCAGGGTCATACATGTGGACACCTCCCGCAGCCTCGGGATTTCTCTCAGAGTTGCCGCAGTCTCACTCCCCCCAGCTCTTGGCCACATCCTCTGCTGGTCTGGTCACTGCACACGTCCCCAGGCAGGGCGGGAGATGCGTTCCCCTCCACCGTGATGTCTCCTGGGAACTTCATGTGCACTGCACCCTGACTTCTTCCTATTGATGCCTTATAATAAAACCCTATGATCAAAGTCAGCCAATGTTGACTTTTCATATCTAGAAGGAAGCTTTGGAATTTAGACAAAAAACTTTTTCTCTTAACAAAGTTCGGCTTTCAAGACAATTGTTTTGCCAAGAAAACAACACAAAATAAAGTATAATTTGATTGTCAAAGCCGAGCGATGAATTTATTATTATTATTATTATTATTATTATTAATTATTATTATTATTATCATTATTATTAATATTATTATTATGCTAGCAGAAACCTGCCCATTTCCTGAAGTACTTAAGCCCTTGATTCAATGGATGCCACAGAGCATCAAAATGTAAGAGCAATTAAAAATACATGAGTTCTATTTTTTAAAATCATTATCTCCACATGTGATGTTCAAACTCTAAAAACTGGTACAGCATGGACTTAATGTAATCTTATTTAGTTAGAATTATAAACACTATCTAGAAATTTATTTCTTTTGTACAGATATCCTTAAAAGGGTGATGTAAGTATGATAAATTAGGGATGCAAGGCGTCATGTAAATTGCTTAAAGTCTGTTCTAGGAGCCTGGAGTAGGTTCAAGAATGGGAGATATTGATAACTTGGACTCCGTTCAAGTTTGCTTTTAATTTGATTTACTCCTGAAGCATCAGAGAAGCAGCACAAAGGATTCCGAGGAGCTAAGAAAGCTTCTAGGTGGACCAAGGTGCCAACGCGTTCCCTGAGATGCTCTCTGACCCCCACTGGTGAGAGATGACAGCCAGGCTGGAGGGCACAGGGCGGCAGGCTCCCTTGGTCTGTCCTACCTCGGTGTTCAATGCTTGCTGTGTGACAACGGGCACCTCCCCACATCTGAGACTACACTACAGTCTTTTCTGATTTTCTCTCTTGGGAACTTTCTGTGGGCAGCTCAGGAATGGCGCGCCACACTGCCAAGTGACTGAAATAATTTAAATTACAAAAGAAATCATTTAAAGTAGTGTCTTTTAGAATGATTATTATCTGTTTCTTTGCAAACTCTGCATTTACCAAGCATTAGGACAGAGCCACAGGGCAACTCCAGACTCCTCTTCCTCCTTTCCTCCCCATCTAAAGCCTCTACCCTCACACCCAGTCCCAAGGAGCCCAGCACTCAAGTTTCCTCTTGCCCAGAAGAGACAGTGACATTTGCCACAGGATAGGGCACACCCAGAGTGGGCTGGGAAATATTCAACATCCAACTCTCTTGCAGTTGATTTCTGTATAGCATTTTCAGATTCCTGCAGTGTGCATGAAATTTCCCACTATGGCCAATTTTAAGCTACCAACACATAGTCACCGAATGAGGAGCTGGGAAGAAATATAGTGCAAGATTAATGCTATAGTAATACTACTGTAATGGTATAATGTACCATATTTCCATCATTTTGATGGAAATAGACAAAAGACATAAATAACCTTAAGTGCACTGAAATAAAATGCACTAGATTAAGCCGGGCGTGTTGGTACACGCTTGTAATCCCAGTACTTGGGAGGTTGAGACTGGAGGATCTGGGTTCGCGGCCAGCCTCAGCTACTTAGTGAGGTCCTCTGCAACTTAGTGAGACCCTGTTTCAAAATAAAGAAGAATAAAAAATAGGGCTGGAGGTGGAGCTCAGAGGTAGAATGCCCCTGGGTTCAATCCCCAGTACCGCAAAAAATAAATAAATAAATATAATAAAATGCACTAGATTAATTAGTGCTGGTTTTTGTTATTTTGACTTTAATAAAATTTATTCAGTTATAATATTTTTATTTAATTTTTCATAGTGGCTACTATTTTTATTTATTTTTTCATAGTTTATTTAATTTTTCACATTTTATTTAATTTTTCATAGTGGCTGTATTTAACAACTGGCTTAAAAAGTTCCAGTAAATTTAACATTATTATCTCAGGAGCTGCTCTGGGGCCGGCTCCAACACATCACTGGGGTCTGGCTTCAGTGGGTCACACCAGGTTGGGAAAGGAAGAGGAACAGCATGCTCCTTTCACTAGACACAAGATGACATTTCCAAATGATATGTGCACATTTTTTGCTGAATGCTAGTAGGTTTCCCCCACAAATTCACTTAAAAGTTGTGCAATGCAAATAATCAGTTACAGATGACTGGCACCAACTACTTGCACAGTAGCCCCCAGGTGGCGCTCTAACAGCAGCCCCTGCATAGAAGGCTCAGAGAAAGACCCAGCTGTCCATAGCAGGTTCAGTGCCCTGAGCGGGCATTCAAGAGGAGCTGCGCTCAGACCCCAGCTTCGTGTTGTCCTGTCAACACACAGACAAGAGATTCTTCCTTCTTGTCCATGATTCTCGTCACCCAAGCCTGGCTTCACGAGAGGGTGGGACTGTCCATCTGCCCTTGCTTAGGTGACAAAGACGCTGAATTCTTTCAACTGAGGCCACAAAACATCCATCTCGGAGCCTCAAGCCAACCACCGTGGCTCATAGTGCAGGGTTTCGACGCCAGCACAGGCCTTCGACCTTCCCTCTGCAGCCTCACGCACCACGGATGGACATGGATGGAGGGGGGTTACACACAGGTGCAGTGGCGATCTGTCAGCAGCAAAGGTCCACACAGTCTAGACGTCAAGCACCTCCAGGAGCCCAAACCAAACACAAGAGCCAGAGGGCGAGACAAATCCCCGCTGGGGGCCAGGCCAGGTGGGTCTCGGGTAAGTCTTGAGGGATGGACAGAATTTCCCTGACAGGGATGGGACAGTGAGGGCCCCTTAAGGCCATGATCCCCTCAGAGAATTACAACCATGCTCTGTCGGCCTCAAGTGTGGTCACATGACTCTGTCTGCCCAATGAGATGTGAGGGGAAGTGATACCCAGAGCCTGGCCACCGTGTTCCTGCCCCTCCGCCCCCAGAAGATAGAGAAGGTGGAGACTGCTCTGTCAGCCTCGGTCCCTGGATGAAGACCACCCGGAGCAGAGCTGCACCCATCCCACGAGGGCCATTGGGGGTTCTTGTTCCCAAAGCTTTAGTTTGTCCATCCTGGCTGATACAGGGGCAGGTGGGAGAGAGTGAGCCAAGTTCCCAGTTGGATAGTGTAGGCTTGCTGGGAAAGCACAGAGCCCTGTGTGGGTGGAAAGCCGGATGAGGTTTATGTGGCCACGGGAGAGGAGAGAGCAAGGAGAGACAGGGCAGGAAGGTGGGTGGCAACCGCCTCTGAACGGCTTTGGGCACCGCACTCACAGCCTGTGCCCCCGACACACACACTACGTGGGCCCTCTGCACCCCCATTTAGGGGGCTGCAGGAGCCCCTCCTCAGAACATGGACAGGTGCCTACATCTACTGAGATAAGGGGGACACCTGGACAGACCTCTAACGAGAGACCATTAATCAGATCACAGCCCATTGTTTCAGTACCGACTCATTGGCACCCCAAGATTAGGGGTCCATGTCACCCACAGGGGCTACACAGCACAGAAGGACGAGGAGCATCAATGAACACGTATCCGCCAGGCGCTGTCACATCTTGTCTCCTCCATCCCCCACCACGCCTTGAGCCGGCCTGAGAACAAGACTGCGCGGCCTCCCTGCAGAAGGGTCCTCACCCCACAGTCTGACCCTCAACTCCCCCTTCACAACCCCTCTGGTCACCTGAGAGAACCTAGGGTCCCTCCTCAGAATAATGTCTTTAGATGCATAAAATAAATCACACAGGATTGCCAAGGAACCTCATTATTTGTCAATGAGATTATCAAATACTTTTTTAAATTGTGATGGGTGCCTCTTCATGAACACAGTACATAACACAGATCTAGTAGAAGTAAATAACAACCCTAATTTTGAATTCAGAATTTCAAAATCTCTACCAAAAACGTAACGTGATGTAAAAACAGTTGTGATGTCTGAGAGTGACGCTGCTCACACCGGTGTGTTGGCCACATTCAAAATCGCAGGTCATGGGAAGTCTCGGCCAGAGATTAATGAAAACAAGCTCATAAATATTTTCCTATCCAAGTTCACTGACCACTGGACTCGGGAGCCTGGTTGAGAACCCCTGCTTTGGACTGCCTGGGGCCCACCTCTCCCTCCCCAACCTGCACCTCAGTAAGCCCATGGATGAGGGTCATTACCACTGTCAATGAAGTCCCCTGTACACCTCGCAGATGCGCCCCTGGGCAGAGGGGCTCCTCACCAGTAAATAGCTCAATAAAGGCAGCAGGGAGGGGTGGCGGCTGGAGCCACGTGGCCTGGGTCCAAGGTGAGGCCAAGGGCGGCCCCTCCTCCACCAGATCTGTTCTCAGGAAGTCTCTCCCCCCCCCCCCCCCGCCTGTCCACAGTGATCACTTAATTGTAGCTAACAGGATCAAATTCAAAGCACTCAGCCTCTCTCCCCTCTGCTTCTCTCCAGTTCTTAATCAATCCCCAGCTGTCAGCCACTTGGAGAGAGCCCGGGGGCTGCTGCGGGCTCTGCCTGGCCTGGAGGCCCCTGGCCACCTGAGCTGCGCCTGTTCATGAGCCCTTGGGTCCAGTTATTAAATCAGAGTCAACACAGGACTCTGGACATGCAAAAAAAAAAAAAAAAAGACTGATTCATTCTACAAGGTTAAAAAGAAGAACATAATGTTCATCGAAAGATACCACAATGACGGCAAAGTCTGGAACAGGGAGACAGATTCATACGTTTCTAACTGACCAAGGGCTAGTATCCAAGATGAATCAAAACGCCTACAGATCAATCTTAAGAAGACGCCGCATTTAGAACATGAGGGGAAATAGTGGCCAGGCGCTTCCCAACGGGCACGTGAAGGGCAAAGAGGCAAGCGTAGAGATGCTCAGCCTCTGCTGTGACCAGGAAAATGCAAAGCGAGACCATAATAAATCGCATTTTGCTACCCACTAGATGGGCAAAAATTAAGCACCAGGACAACACTAAGGCTGGGAAATTGTAGGTGAGCACTTGGAAGCTCCGCAGAGCGGGTGAGACCGTCACTGATTCCACTCTTTTGGAGAGAAATTTGGCCAGCTCCGAAAAGCTGCAGATACAGCAATTCCACTCTCCGCATATCCTCGCACCTGTGCCCCAGGCGTCACACAGGACAAGGCTGACAGCAGCGTTTGTCATGACAACCAAAGTCCAGGAAAAACAAGATGTCCTTTGAATGGACAATGGATGCATAAAATAGGCATAGTTACCTTGTGGAATATTATATTATGTGCACCCCAGTGGCGCATAGCAACGTGGGTGATCCTTGGGACCACCATGGTGAAGGATAGAAAAAGCAAGTCACTAAAGAAGACATGTCATGTGATACCATTTTCAGGAAGCTCAAAGCCAAGCGGAACTCAACTGATTGCTCAGGTCCGGCCCATACAGACGCTGTCAACTATTTTTTTTTAAATCAAGGGAATAAATAACACACTATTCAGGATGGAGGCTCGCTGGCGATCATGGAGGCTTGCCCACAAAGATCCAAGTACGGAAATCTTGCAACTTATTTCTTAAGCTGGCTGGTGGACTTAGAAAAAAATCACTGAGTATCTGACTCCCAGACATGGTGCCGGGCAACCTACAAAGTACAGGAGAACACGGGCTCATCCTCAGTTTGCCTTAGAAAGCAACCCCAGAGCAGCAGAGAACAAGGTGGTGCTGGCGGTGGGGGAAGGGAACCGACAGAGGCCCAAGGGATGACAGGTCCCGCTGTGTGCGGCCCCGTGTAATCCACACAAACATGTAGAAGAGGTCCCAATTCCATCCAGTGCACAGATAGGCCAACTGAGGCTCAGAAAGGCTGAGTCACTTCTGAAGGAGGTATGCTGGGAAGCGCCGGGGCCGAGACACCTGGAACCCAGGTCCCTCTGAGGGCAGAGACTGCTCGTCCCCACGCGCTGTGGGTCAGAAGAGGCCTCGTGAGGAGGGGGCTTGGAGGCAGGTCTGGAAGGGTAGGGAGGGGTGGGCCACAGAGGAGCCTCATGGGGGAAAGGCCTGGCTTGAGCCCGGTGGGGCAGACACCAGTATGGTTTGGGGCACAGCGACTGTGGGTCGGGCACCGGTCTGGCTCGTGAGGCCCAGCACGGGCCCAGGGTCTGCACACGGTAATTCACTCTCAAACGCTGAATGAATGAGCATGTGGGTGACTGGGCCAGAGCTCAGGCTGCACATGGACCGAGAGCGCAGCCTGTGACATGTGGCAGTTGCAGCAGCCTGCTAAGCTGCGCCCTCTCCCGCTGCGCCCCTCCACTCCGTTCTCCCCCATCAGGCGGCGTGAACTTGGTAAAATATAAACTGGGGTAGATTGTTCCCCAGATTAAAAACCTCCAGTGGTGTTCACGAGATATAATTTGAGTGTGTGTGTGGTACTGGGGATTGAACCCAGGGACATTCTACCTCTAAGTTACATTCCCAGTCCTATTTTTTTTTAATTTTTAATTTTGAAACAAGGTCTTGCTAAGTTGATGAAGGTCTTGCTAAATTATTGAGGCTGGCCTCAAACCTGTGACCCTCCTGTCTCAGCCTCCCAAGTACTAGGATTACAGGCATGAGCCACCATGCCCAGCTCATGATATATCCCCCCCTTTTTTTGGTACTAGGGATTGAACCCAAGGGCATTCTACTTCCGAGTTACACCCCCAGACCTATGTTATTCTTTTTTATTTTGAAACAGGGTCTCACTAAGTTGCTAAGGGCCTTGCTAGGTTACTGAGGCTGGCTTCAAACCTGTGATCCTCCTGTCTCAGCCTCCCAAGTACTGGAATTACAGGCATGTGCCACCCTGCCCAGCTATGATGTGTGTGTGTGTGTGTGTGTGTGTGTGTGTGTGTGTCTGTGTGTGTGTTACTAGGGATTGAACCCAGGGCCATTCTACCTCTGAGCTACACCCCAGCCCTATTTTATTTTTATTTTGAAACAGGGTCTCACTAGGTTGCTCAGAGTCTTGCTAAGTTGCTGAGGCTGCTCTCAAACCTGTGATCCTCCTGTCTCAGCCTCCCAACTACTGGGATTACAGGTGTGCGCCACCACTCCCAGCTCACAATATATTCTTAAGTGAAAAGAAAAGTAAGATGCAAAATGTGTGCATAGTATACCACACATATATACTTACATACCCATAAGATCTTTCTGGAAAGACACATAAGGCCCCGGTTACAGTGGTGACCTCTTAGGAATTCAGGTGGTTGAGTGGGGCAGAGACCAGCCCCATCTTCTTTCTGAACATGCAGGGAGAGGTCTGGGGAGGAGCTCGGGGGGGTCTGTGTCACTAAAATTGAGGTGCACGTGCCTGGGCACGTTTTCCTGGACATGAAGATACCATGCTTGGGTGTGCTGCGGTCTGTGATCCAACAAGATCTACATCACTGTTCTCAAAGAAAAATGTTCATCTTCATTTATAATTAAAGAAATATAAATTTAAATCAAGGAGTTATTCTTCATCTGTATCAGTGATGTTCATCTATGCCTGCCTGTTAGGATCTCCTGAAGAAAAGCTTTAAAGGCCAACGCCCAGTCCCCTCCCCCTCACAGACACACACCCCCATCAGGTTCTGCATGAATCCGTCTGGCATGGACAGCATGGCATGAGAACTGGCATTATTATTATTATTATTATTATTATTATTTGTGGTGTTGGGGATTGAACCCAGGGGCATTCTACCTCTGAGCTACACCCCCAGGCCTATTTTTTTTTATTTTGAAACAAGGTCTCACTAAGTTGCTGAGGCTGGCTGTGCAACTGCAGTCCTCCTGTCTCAGCCTCCCAAGTACTGGGATTACAAGCGCGTGCCACCACATCCGGCAGTAACTGGCATTTTTAGACAGCTCCCAGGTAATTCTGACTGTGGTCAAGTCTGAGAACTAGCGGCCTCTCCGATTGGCAAAGTGCAGACTCTCCTGTCTTGTCGCCTGCATTCCAGCTGGGAGTGCAGACTGGTTGAAAAGTTGTTTGGAGAACACTCTAGCCATGCATACTAAAGCTAGAAGTGCTGGCAGCCTCCAATCACCAATTCCACTCCTAAGAATTCAGTAGATTTTGCTCCTGCACTTAAAGCTGTTTACACAGAATATCCACAGCCCACTGCTAATAAGCGAAAGATTGGAAAGAGCTCAAACATCCCCTAGCAGAGGATGATGGTTAAATCAAGCATGTTCACATAATAGAATACTCTATAGCCAGTAAAAAGCACGGGGACAGCTCTCTGTGGACCCATGCAAAGGGTTTCCAACAGCACTGGCAAATGCAAAGGGTGTGGTTTTTAACATATACACGCATGTCTATATTTGGATATGCATCCAGCATCTTTGGAAAAATACATATTTTCCAAACCACTTAACAGTTACTGCCTCTGGGGAGAAATCCACCAGCTAGGATGGGAGGAGAGGAGACTTGGTTTTTACCCTCTACCCTCTTTTGCATGGTTTGAAGTTTTGTCATGAATATGTATTGCTTTTTCAAAAAAAATTAAGAAGATGAAAAGGAGGAAAGGGAGGGAAGAGAAGGCCAGGCAGATACTTGGCACAGAGTCTAAGATGTGGAGGGCCAAGTCAGAGAGGTTGGGGCCTACCCAGAGTGCTTTCCGTGTGGGGCGCAGGGCACCCTAAAGGCCCCGGGTTCAGGTCAGGCCCTGGGGGTAGGAAAACACTAGGCCAAGGTAGGCGTGGGGCGCAGGGGCTTGCCTCAGGGGCTAGGAGGGCTATGGGAGAGGGCACAGCAGGCAAACCCCTTCCTCATGCCACCTCCATGCAACGCCATTAAAGTACATCTTAGGTTGCTACCTCGAAAATAGCAGTAGGAAAAATATCTGTGTCACGGCTCAAACTGGAAGCGAAAGGACAGACGTCGGTCTGTGCTCTGGCCCTGCTGAGCAAAGCGAACCCTGCAAAATTCTAGACCCTGGCGAGCCGCGGGCGGCGGCCGGGAGCACAACCTCCTGCAAACACCGCCCTCTTGTGGTGCGACTGGTGAACTGCGCACAGGTCCGCGATCTTGACGCTTACACGTTTGGAACTGAAGTAGGAAAAAGTACAATTTAATTCTGAAGTGAACAGAAGCACTCAGTAAGAAAAGGGCAGATCCAAATATAAAAATGCATGTCCTAAGTGTAGTTCAAGGAGCTTGATTCCGACTAACTCTTCCCTCAAAATAAAACGGCTTGAGTCGTCTTCTCCAAAACATGTATACTTGTAAAACATAATACTGAAAAGCACTAAAGAGAAGAGACACCTGAAATCGCCAAGCTGTGACAGCATTCTGGAGAGCATCCCTCCAGACCCTCTGTAAGTACAGATGCACAGAGATACGTGCAAATTTAGAGCAATGGTTATGCAGTATACACTATTTTTAGCCTGATTTTTATGTCTCAATAATATACTGTGAACATCTGCACAATAAATAAATGCTATATCATCATTTAATAATTTAAATTGTAGAAATTATCCTCATGAAAATATACCCACACAGATAAACTCACACAGATTAGAGAAACTATTTTTTTTTTTGCAGTACCGGGGATTGAACCCAGGGGTGTTCTACCTCCGCACTACACCCCCGGCCCTATTTTTTATACTTTATTTTGAAGCCAGGTCTCATGAAGTTGCAGAGGGCCTCACTAAGGAGAGAGAGAGAGAGAGAGAGTGAGAGAGCTGAGGCTGGCCGCAAACCCGGATCCTCCGGTCTCCACCTCCCAAAGTACTGGGATTACAAGCATGCGCCACCACGCCCGGCTGAAACTATTCATTAATAGAGAATTGGTTGAGTCGATTATGGTATAGTGTATACATCCAGTGGAAGACTATACAGCTATTGATCTAATGTGCTGATGAGACAATATGTCAGGTATATCACATAATGAAATAAATATCATATCACAAAATTATATGTAGACAATTATCCTGCTTTACTTTACAGAGAATATTCATATATTTTATTATCTTATGTGTATATTATATAAATAAAGAAAATATGCCTATATCTAAGGAGAGGGAGTTTCTTGAACTATACTCCAGAAACTCTCTTAGGAAATAGGATTGAAAGAAGATTACAAATTTTACCTCTTACTTTTTCTTCTCTGTATTGTATGATTTTAAAAAATATTATGCCGGGTGTGGTGGTGCACGCTTGTAATCCCAGTACTTGGGAGGCTGAGACCGGAGGATCGCAGGTTGGCAGCCAGCCTCAGCTACTTAGTGAGGCCCTCCGCAACTCAGTGAAACCCTGTTTCAAAAAATAGGGCTGAGGGTGTAGCCCGGAGGTAGAATGCCCCTGGGTTCAATCCCAGTACCGCAAAAAATAAAAATAAAATAAAATAAATATAAATCCGGGGATTGCGCACCTAGGAGTTACCCAGAGGAAATAATCAGACACAAACACGGTGACTTGGGTACAGGTGGCTTTTATGTGACTTTGCTGCTAGTAGAAAAATCAGGCAGAACCCGAGTGTCCACTAACAGAGGATTATTTAAATAAGACGTGGTGCCATCTGGCTTTGGAATAATCTCAACAAGAGGATGATATTTTTGTGTATGTGTGTGGTACCGGGGGTTGAACCCAGGAGCATTTCACCACAGAGCTACACCCCCAGCCCTATTTTACTATTTGTCTTGTATTATTTGTTTGTAATCCCAAGTACTGGGATTACAGGTATGCGCCACCACGCCCGGCCTGGATGTATTTTTAAGTGTGCATCCTCTGTGACCCTGACCTTCAACACACGGCGAGTGAATCTGCCAGGATGCCCGTCTGGGGTTTAAAGTGCCTAGCATCTGTTTGTGGGGAGGGAGGGGCTGGCTGCTGGCCACTCTCCGTTTCCCTGGATGCTCCACTTCGCTAGACTACAGGTCGGGTTCCCAGGTCTCCATGTCCAGATGTCCCTCGGTGTCTTGCTTCCTCCTGTGGCCACACCTCCACATCTGATGTCCTCCTCACTCCCCGACTAGCCTCCCCCAACAACCAGTGTGAGCCTTTGACAACAGAACCTGCTAGAACCTTACCAGGGCCTTCCCCACACACTACAAATCAATGCACGATCCCACCATGGACCACGAGGCCTTGAACAGTAAGCCCTCTGATGACCTTTCCAACTTCGCCTTCAAGCCCTGAACAGTGACCCCAGTGACCCTTCCTGCCCTTGCTCCACTTGGGCTACAAGCTGGCCAGCTTGCTGTTCCTGGAACTCCGAGCACACTCCAGCCACAGGACCTCTGTACTTGCTGTTCCCTCTGCCTGGAACACCCGGCTTCTAAATAACCATGCTGTTCCCACCAGGAATCTCCAAAGCTGGCCTCGCCTCCATATGCACATGCCTCTTCCCTCCACCGCTCCAGACGAGGCCTGATGTGTTCAAGTTGTCTTTCTGGAGATGGAGCTTCATCAAAAAAATCTGACAGAATCTTTTTAATGCAACAATTGGGGAGAAAAAGTTGCAAATAGGTTATTATTCGAGGGAGGAAAAAAAAATCCCTTGCCTCCAAACTGGAGCGGCACATCCGCCCAACATACCTGCTGCTTTAGAGAAAAGCAGAAAGGTTAATATGGCCCCGTCAGAGAAAAGGAGCCAATTAGTGCAACTGTGATTCAGAGGAAGAATACAGGTTAATTGCTTGGAGTCCACACGTCTCAGACGCCTAATGCTATATCATTATTTTTTTAGCTACATATTATTCATTTCATACACTTAAGTATTCCACCTTATTACTAATTAGTAATTCCTTATCCTCAAATTTTACCCAATACAGGCTGTCATCACAGGGCCCTGCTCAGCCCCCATTTTCTCCAAGATGTAGCAAAATTGGTGAGAAGGGGTTGGCACCTCTTGTCCCCCGCTCCCGCCTCCGGCCCCACCAGTGTCCCCTGGCTTCGCCTCTCCTCTCCCTGGGGCACGCAGTTTCCCTGGCTGGTGAATTCTCAGTCTCAGCACCCAGGCGTCCTCAGCATCCACCGTGTCCCAGGCCCGATTCTAAGCTGATCTATTTAGCCGGGTGAAGGATGCACATTTTTCCTGATCAGGTGACCTTGTTTTATTTATTTGTTTATTTATTTATTTATCTATTTATTTATTTTGGTACTGGGAATTGAACCCAGGGACATTCTACCTCTGAGCTACACCCCCAGCCCTATTTTTTATTCTTTATTTTGAAACAGAGTCTCACTGAGTTGCGGAGGGCCTCTCTAAGTAGCTGAGGCTGGCTGTGAACCTGGATCCTCCTGTCTCAGCCTCCCAAGTACTGGGATTACAAGCGTGAGCCACCACGCCTGGCTTAATTTTTTTTTTTTATTTTGAAATAGGGCCTCACTAAGTTGTTGAGACTGGTCTACAACCTGCAGTCCGGTCCTCCTGTCTCAGCCTCCCAAGTACTAGGATTACAGGCATGCGCCACCACGCCAGGCTGACCTTGTTCTTTTGAAGTGACCCACAATTGGGCACCTTGGAAACAGTAATTCAACAGAGCGCTATTTCCTGGGAAGGTCAGAATAACTATAACAAGAATGATGGCTATATATATTTTTTAACACTCTTAGGTCCCAGCACAGTAATGAATTTCACATGCCTGAATGAATCCACGCGAAGCCAGGACCCGCACGTGCGCTGACCATCTAGGCACTTTTTTTTTTTTTTTTTGCGGTACCAGAGGTTGAACCCAGGGGCGTTCTACCTCCGCGCTAAGCCCCCGGCCCTATTTTTTATACTTTATTTTGAAACCGGGTCTCACGAAGTTGCGGAGGGCCTCACTAAGGAGAGAGAGAGAGAGAGAGAGAAAGAGAGAGAGAGAGAGAGAGAGAGAGAGAACTGAGGCTGGCCGCGAACCGGGATCCTCCGGTCCCCGCCTCCCAAAGTACTGGGATTATAAGCGTGCGCCACCACGCCCGGCTCATCTAGGCACTTTGAATGGGAGAAGCCCAAATCCAGCTCCGGGTCTACAACGACCCGTGGGAAAGTCGCTTTCCCGATCAGGTTCCGCTTCTGTTGTTTGAAGCTGCTAAGGCTTTTGCCTGCTCTCACGTCGTAAGAGGCTGAAGCCTTCGGAGCCCCTGTGCTCTTTTTGACTGGTCTCCTCTTCCTTCTCCTCATCCGAGGGACATGGGTGAGGACATGAAGGGTGCAAAGCAAGCCGGCATCCCAGCCTGACCTAGGCTTACTGAAGGCAGAGATCCTGCCCTTGCAAAGGACACCATTCTTTAGGATGTCCACAGAACCAGAGCAGCAAGACGAGGAACCTGATGTGGATGGGGGCCTGTGTTTCTTCTCTTCCTGGGATAAAGATGCTTCTGATAAAATGAGTGCAGGGAGTTGTCCCTTCTGTTCTGGAACTAACAGGCACAGGTTATAAATCAGTTATGTTTACCCAGTGATAAGCTTGGACATATGTGCAGAGAACAAGAAACTATAAAGAAAGATGAAGCCAGCCGGAAGTTGTGGCGCACACCTGTCATCCCAGTTTGGGAGGCTGAGACAGGAGGATTGCAGGTTCCAGGCCATCCTCAGCAACTTATCAAGACCCTGTTTCAAAATTTAAAAAGGGTTGGGGGTTTAGCTTGGAGGTAGAATGCCTCTGGGTTCAATTCCCAGTAACACACACACACACACACACACACACACACACACACACGATTTGAAAAAGAACAAAATAGGATTTCTAGAACTGCAAGGTATGATAATTAAAGTAAAATCCTCCTGGGTAAGACAATCAGTAATTGGAAGGTAGTTCTGAATGAATTATCCATCAAGAAACAATAACTGGAAAACGTGAAAGGAGGTTAAGAGACAAAAAGCATAGATCGAGGCGCTTTAGGAGGAAAAGGGTGAATGCCACAGAGGAGGTATAAGAAGAGACAAGGGCTGAGAAGCATCCCAAATGGAACAAAGCTATCATCCCCTGGATCCAAAAACCCCATAAATAAAAAGCAAGAAAAAATAAAAAGAAAGCTTTGCTTGATGCACCGTAGTGAAACTGCTGAATACCAAAGGCAAAGCAAAGGGGAGATTTTAAATGTCATCAGAAAGAAAAGATAGCCTTTTGACAGAGCCACAGTTAGAGTGACAGTTGACTTCTTATCTGCAAGGATGGAAATCAGAAGAATGGTACGAAACTTTCAGTATACGGAGACAAAAATAACTGTCAACCGGGGATTCTGTGCCCAGTGAAAACATATTTCAGAACAAGGTGAAATAGAGACATTGTCAAACCAATGAAAACTAGAAGAATTTTGAAGGATGGATTTCAGTCAGAAAAGAGAGTGGTCTCATTTTGAAGAGCTAAGATGTAAGAAGGAATAAAATGCACAGAATTTGAATAAGCATTGACTAAATAAAATAACAACAATAATTGTACTGTGGAGATAAAGAAAAAACAAAACAAAATTTAAGAATTTAAAAATTTAAACAAAACAACAATAATATGCAAATCAGGAGAGGGAGAACAAAACCAGAGTGTTCTAAGATCCTGTATGATGCAGAAGGAAGGTAAAGGTTTTGATTATCCTTACATTTGATAAGTTAATATTATGATTTCTGGGGCAATCACTAAAATAATAGAGACAGAATACATAACTTCCAACCACCTAGTAGAGAAAGGAAAATGAAATGAGAAAAAAAATAATCCAAAAGAGAAGAAGAAAAAGAGGGGTGGACCAAAAAACACAAAATGAGATGGTAGGCAACAGTCCTAATATATCAATAATTACAATAAATGTAAATGAGACAAATGCTCCTGGTAAGAGATAAAGATTATCAGATAAGTTTTTTTTTAATCCAAGTATTTTCTATTTACAAGAATTATAACGAAAACTTAAAGATATAGGAAGGTGGGAAGTAGCCAGGCATGGTGGCACACACTTGTAATCCCGGTACTTGGGAGCCTGAGACAAGAGGACCACAGGTTCAAGACCAGCCTCAGCAACCTAGTGATGCCCTCTGAAATTTAGTAAGACCCTGTTTCAAAAATTTAAAAAATAATAATAATAAAATAAAATAGGGCTGGGAGTATAGCTCAGAGGTAGAATGCCCCTGGGTTCACCCCCAGTACCAAAAAACAAAACAAAACAACAAAAGGCAAGCAGATTGAATATTAACAAAAATGATGATATATTGGACCATAAAGCCATGCCAACAAATTCCAAAGGATTGAACACATGTGGATCACATCCTCTGATCACTATTCATAAGCCCAGAAATCAATAATAAAAAGACAATTATTTTTAAAATTCACATGTTTGAGCCGGGCATGGTGGCACACGCTTGTAATCCCAGCACTTGGGAGACTGAGACAGGAGGATCTGGGTTTGCGGCCAGCCTCAGCTACTTAGTGAGGCCCTCCACAACTTAGTGAGACCCCGTTTCAAAATAGAGAATAAAAAATGGGGCTGGGGGTGTAGCTAAGGGGTAGAATGCCCCTGGGTTCAATCCCCAGTACCGCAAAAAAAATTCATACATTTGAAATTCAGAAATAAATTTTTATATAACTCTTTGGCCAAAGAAGAAATCATAAGCAGAATTAAGAAAATATTTGGAACTGAGCAACAGTGAAAACAGCCCATATCAAAATGTATAGGATAAGCCAAGAAAAAGTTTTATCCTTAATTATTTATATTTTTAAAAATAGAAAAAGAGCCGGGAGTGGTGGCGCACGCTTGTAATCCCAGTACTTGGGAGGCTGAGACCGGAGAATCGCAGGTTGGCAGCCAGCCTCAACTACTTAGTGAGGCCCTCCGCAACTTCGAGAGACCCGATTTCAAAATAAAGTATAAAAAATAGGGCCGGGCCGGGCGTGGTGGCGCACGCTTGTAATCCCAGTACTTTGGGAGGCGGAGACCGGAGGATACGGGTTTGCGGCCAGCCTCAGCTCTCTCTCTCTCTCCCCCCCCCCGTCTCTCTCTCTCTCTCTCTCTCTCTCTCTGTCTCTCTCTCTTTACTTAGTAAGGCCCTCCGCAACTTCGTGAGACCCGGTTTCAAAATAAAGTATAAAAAAATAGGGCTGGGGGTGTAGCGTGGAGGTAGAACACCCCTGTGTTCAATCCCCGGTACCGCAAAATAAATAAATAAATAAAAATAGAAAAAGAAAATTTGGAGATCTAATGAGCTAAGTATCCATCTTAGAAGTTGACTAAAGAAAAGCAAAATAAATCCAAACAGTCTCAAAAGTCTGCGATGGCGTTCAGGTCTCCTTCACACCCAAAATGCAAAATGACCTTCTTCCATCCTAACGGGGTCTCTCCCGCTGCAAAGGCAGTTTTTCTCCAAACACAATGGCTGTCTGCTGGTAGTATGAAAGATGATTTTCTATGATACTTGAATATTTAGATATTATAATAGATTTTTAAAAATAGATTCTTCTTACTTAAGACAGGTAATACTAGTTTCCCATTTGTGGTAGTGAAATAAGGTTTTCTTTGAAAAATGTATTTACTTAGTAAGAGGATAGAATTCAAAGGAAAATATTAAATAATGATATATTATTTGGCAAGAAAAATCTCCTTCCTTCCTTCCTTCCTTCCTTCCTTCTTTTCTTTCTTCTTTCTTTCTTTCTTTCTTTCTTTCTTTCTTTCTTTCTTTCTTTCTTTTTGGTATGGGGATTGAACCCAGGGGCATTCTACCTCTACCCCAAGTCCTTTTAGTATTATTATTATTATTACTATTATTATTATTACTTGCGGTACTGGGGATTGAACCCAGGGGCATTCTACCTCTGAGCTACATCCCCAGCCCTATTCTTTATTCTTTATTTTGAAACAAGGTCTCACTAAGTTGCGGAGGGCCTCACTAAGTAGCTGAGGCTGGCCATGGACCCGGATCCTCCTGTCTCAGCCTCCCAAGTACTGGGATTACAAGCCTGTGCCACCATGCCTGGCTTATTATTATTATTATTATTATTATTATTATTATTTTGAAACAGTGTCTCACTAAGTTGTTGAGGCTGGTCTTGAACTTGGGATCCTCCTGTCTCAGCCTCCCATGTACTGGGATTACAGGTGAGAAAAAAATCTCATTTCTAAAATGGAAATAATAGGTCACATCTCAGTATTGTTACTTGGATAAGTTATAACTTTGTGAATTAACATATTATTTGTAAAGCATCCAAACAGTCCCTGGTACTTAAGAACTCTGTAAATGTTAGTTGCTGTATCAGTAATAATAATAATTTAAATAATTAAAGTTGAAAAACACTATTCCAATTAAGTCTCCAAAGATAAAACTGGAGATCCGTGACAGAGCCTGCTGGGCAAAGTAAGAAGAGAGAGGCTGAAGTCCTCTGGTCTGCTGATCAGGCTCCCCCACGGTCCCTGCCCAGATCCGCTCCTGCCTCACCATCCCCAAAGCCAGCAGACCCCGGATGCAAACATTCACACCACGGAGCATGGTGCAGAGCTGATGGAGCTCAGAATGCTGCCTCTCCTCCAAAAGCCTCGTTTCAGAGGGTGGAAGAGAAACCCCCAGCTGTGGCCTCTGCAGCACCCTAGCTGAGCCGGGGGCAGCGATCCCGGGCAAGGTGTGCTGTCCTGGTCCATCCCTTACAGCCAAGGCCCTAAGCCCAGCCCACCCTCCGTGTGGAAGGGGAACATGGTCCCTTAGCCGTCCACGAGCAGCCCCTGCTGAGGGTGATCGACCTGTGTGATTTGACAGGAGTGACATCTTCGGGACAACACCAAGACAACTTCTAATCTGTCATATTCCGACGCTCACCACATCGTTTTTTCTCACCATTCAAAGATGATGAGCAGAGTTAGTGCTTGGGGCCTTCTTCTTTACATCATTGTAATTTTCCCTGAAGGGACTGCTCCTGCCCTCGGAAGGTCTCCCTGAGATCCCTGAGATCATCCGGGGAGCCCTTGGGTCAAAACCCAGCAGGGTGGGATGGTTTCCCATCCCCAGCAGCTGGCTGAGAGCACTGAGTTTCGGCAGCCGCCAGGGGGAGCCACAGCTTTCTCTTTGGAGCCCCAGAACTCAGCGGCCTGAAATTCCTTGTCTCTTGCTAAGCAGAGTGGCTCCCAGGACATGAATAGACGCACGAGGGGACAGGGGCATGTCTGTGTGCATCCTATCTACTTGGCTGGCTGTCGCACAGGGCAGATGGGGCCTGGCTGAGGGCTGCTTCCTCAATGGGGCGCCTCAGTTTGTAGGTCAGCATCCTTGACCCCCCGGGGGGCTTATGGTCTGACTGTGGGTGGAGGAAGGAGCCACGATCAGGAGCCAGACAAGGGTTCCTAGAAATTGTTTGTCAAATGTCTGAGATACTCTGCTCACTCCGGATCCTAAGGGGACAGACATGAATGCATCACTTGCAATTAAAAACAGGGCCAGCGCATGTGTGTAATCCCAGTACTTTGGTGGCTGAGACAAGAGGATCGCAGGTTCGAGACCAGCCTCCGCAACTTAGTGAAACCCTGTTTCCAACTAAAAAAATAAAATAAAATAGGGCTGGGGGTGTAGCTCAGAGATATAATGCCCCTGGGTTCAATCCCCAGTACCACAAAATAAATAAATAAATGCATAACAGGGACACAAGACACCGCGGAGCTTCTAAGGAGGAAAATCTATCCACTCTAAGGACCAGCCTTGGAGAAGGCTTCCCAGAGGACCCGAGGGGACAGCGGCTTTACCAGGAGCCCAGACAGAAGGACACTCCCAGCAGAGGGCAGTGGAACCGTTAAGTCGTTTCTGTGCAGAGAAACAGGGATGGCGGAGGCTGGGACCACATATGCAGGGCTTCCCAAGCCAGGCTGAAGGTTTGGCTCTGGGGCTGTGCGGACATCACGGGCCTTTGGCAGGGGAGGAACATGATCAGGCCACTTGTGTACAGTGTGGATGCTAAAGGGGATGGGACGGGAGGCAAAGGGAGAGGCAGGAAGCTACTACAATCTTCTGGAAGCTTTCTGAGATTGTGTGGCCATCAAGATAATCTAATGTCCTTGTTTGCCCAGGACAGAGGAGACTCTAGGATTTGAGGCTTTACACTTGAAATCCAGGAAAAAAAGCCACAGGCAAACTGGGACCTGCCGGTCCCCTGACTAGCCACCAACGTAGATTTGTTCCTCGCTGGACTCAGGAATTGTCCAGTGAGTGTCACAGCACAGCATCATCTTTAGACAAAAATTTTACTTGGGAACTCAGCACAGAAAATGCACCAAGGTGCAGCCAGTTTGTCTGAAGCAGAGGATGGGATGGGGCTGGGGGAGCTGACCTGCCACCTCCAGCCCCCAATTCACCTCGGCAAATCCCCAGTACATGTGACAGCCACCAGCCTGTGTGGTCGGAGGGGCCATGCAGCTTCATGCCTACAATCATTTGTTGAGCTGAAAACCCAGTTGAATCAAATCAATGTCCTGGTTCAATAGCAGATTACACTAAAGAGTAAAATTTAAACTCACTCCCAAAACGGGTCCACCTCCTTGAACCGGAACTAAATCCATATTGTTTCCCCAATTATTGTCTTGGAATAAAAAGAAATCTAATCCCCCTATGAACTGACGTTGAACCAAAGGACCATTTCCTTCCGCTTGAATTCCTGACCACACACTGCCCAGCCAGCCCGATCTACTACCACTCTCCTCCACTTGGGCCGCCGTCAGGGACACGCAGACAGGGCGGGACAGCAAGATGTCCGTGGCGTTGCTGACACTCACTAAGCACTGCGCCACCCCTGGCGGCCTGACTGTCTGGTTTGAGGCATCTCCCACTCCTGGAGATGGAACTGGCCGCCTTTTCCCTGACCCTCGGCCCCAAGAACTGGCCATCTCTGAGCCGTCACCTGTCCTCACCCTGCCCCCCATCCCCACACCTGCCCCCAGTCTACAGCTGCCTCTGCTCACCTTCCAACCTGTTCTGGGCTGTTCCCTGAAGTCAGGGGCTTCTGCTGATTCACTCACTGGGCAGCATCTTTGGGGGCAGCTTGTACATTAGACACTGCATCTGGAGGCAGGAGATGCGGGTTCAAATTCCAGCTTCCCACATGCTGCTGGGTGACCTGAGCAAACACACACACACACACACACACACACACACACACACACACGTCATTCCTCTGTTCTTATGAGGCCTGATTCAGTGGAAAGGGAACTGGAAACACCCAATAGAAAACAAGGTAAGCCGGTGTGGTGGTGCACACCTGTAATCCCAGCACATGGGAGACTGAGACAGGAGGATCGCAGGTTCGCGTTCAGCCTCGGCAACTGAGCAAGACCTTCAGCAACTTAGTGAGACCCTGTTTCAAAATAAAAAATAGAAAGGGGGCTGGGGATGTAGCTCTGAGGTAGAAGGTCCCTGGGTTCAATCCCCAGTACCACAAAAAAAAAAAAAAAAGAAAGAAAGAAAAGAAAAGAGGTTAAATCTTTAGCTTTGGGAAGTCTCAGAACACACTGTCCGGCCCTCCAGAGGGGCCTCCTGGGCCCAAACCCTTGCTGGTTCAAGGCTCCATGATCAACGTCTGCCTGTGCCTCCTTAGGACTATAAGCTCTGTCGCGGGACAGGCAGTCTCCCAGCTCTCAGCGTGCATGCAGTTGGCGCTCAGCACCTGCTTGGTGAACGACTCACTTCCCTTCGTTCAGAAAGATGTCATGAGGACTTACAGGCCAGGCCCTGCTCCAGGTGCCAGAGCTACAGCAGGTGAGAAGACAAAACCCCTACGCGC
The DNA here is from genome assembly GCA_004027185.1 of Glis glis. NCBI lineage: Eukaryota > Metazoa > Chordata > Mammalia > Rodentia > Gliridae > Glis > Glis glis. The sequence continues at coordinate 31,292 of PVJS01007996.1, forward strand.
AGTGCTCCCAATCTGAGGGCAAGTGGGAGGGCCAAGGGTTTTTGTTGCTGTGGTCTGGGTTTTCCCAAGGGTATCCATTAGGAAACCACTTCCTCCTACAGGAATTCCATCTCTCTCTCCTAATACCCACAGTGGAAAAGGATGAAATAGAAACCCGCTTCTCCCAGAAAATGAAGGAGGCGACAGCTGACACCGGGGGCGACGGGATTCTTGCTCACCGTGGCTGGTTCCGGCTTCAGTGCAAGCCAAGTACAATCCCCCAGTGACAAGATGGCCTTGCAGGGGAATGAAAGCCTTCCCTGGTGGCCCTAGCCTTGCCACCCACTCGTCCCAGCTCCAGGAGCTGATGAGCCCACCCCGGGGACTGCTTCATCCCAGGATGGGTCCGACACTGGGGCATGTCAGCAAGTCCCAGGCAAATAGGTCAGGCTGGGCGGGTTCTCCAGTCCAACCAAGAGCCTTGATCCTGCTGTGTCCCGAGGCCAGGGGTCTCCGCTCAGCAGGAAACCCCAGCACCCCCTTGTGGGAACAGAGACTGGTGTGTAGGGGTGAGAGAGCCCCAAGCCACCCTGGCAATGCCTGGCATTACAGCATTGAGCATTTCCCATCCTCTCCTTTTCGCACTTAAATGCCAGCTGATCCCAAGAAACTGAAAGGTGTCTTGCACTCTATCTCCCAGATGGATCTTGGCAGGAAGAAACAGGGTAATTTACAGAGCAGCCTGGGCTCCAAAATGCTGTCACCTTAACCCATCTCGAATCTTCACCAACACTGTCTCCATTCAAATGAAAGCCCTCATCAACACCCTTTCTAAATGCAAACAGCGAGACTGGCATCCTACGATGCAGCCTTGAAAAATTCTCATTTCTCTCCTAATGCACCACAGCCGGAGCGGGGATCAGCGGCCAAGGCAGGGCCAAGTCGCAGACGTGCCACAAAAATCACACTTCCTCGCCCGGGACACTGCCCGCCTGCAATTTGCCTTGACTTCCTTTCTCTCTGTTGCAGAAAGATATGAATCACAGTTAAATTCTACCAAATAAACAAGCTATGTTTTAAAGTTCTGTAAAACCTACAATTTTAGAAAGGCTTGATGTGGCTGACACTAAATTGATTTCAACACGTCCTGCTTCCGGTCTAATGCCGGGTTGCTTTCATCAAGAACAAACGTACTCATAATGGCTTGATTCTACATGAATGGACTCAGTATAAACACATAGAAGGCACAGGCATTCACATTAATTTCCTGCCTTTTTTTAAATAAGAAGAGATGGTGTGTTTTACTTCTCAGAGATTAATTTCCCACAAAGTTTTCATGGCATACCCCTCGTGAGGTGTTCAGGTGGGAACAGTCGATCGTGCTGCAAACTAAAAACTCACTTTTTCATTTTAACCTGATGCTTGCCCAAGTCAGGAAGTGTCCTGGGTGTTAGATGCACCATTGGAGAAAATGAATTCCTAGGACTTGGTCACCTGTACTGAAAGACCATCAGTCTGTCCTGCCCTGGATCTAAATTCAAGCAATCCCACTATGGCAAGAACTCAGAAGAGGGGATACAACAAACAGAAAAATAAATTAAATTGCACAAAGGAAAAACAAGTTTATTTCTTATAAACAAACCTAACATGTATTAAGTTTAAAAGCCTATGGCAAATATATACATGTGACAAAATGTCATAGAACTATTCATCAAAAGAGAAAAAAAAGAGTGTATATAAACACTGGTGAAAAACACATAAGAAGCCGGGCGTGGTGGCGCACGCTTGGAATCCCAGTACTTGGGAGGCTGAGACAGGAGGATTGCAGGTTTGCAGCCAGCCTCAGCTACTTAATGAGGCCCTCTGCAACTCAGTGAGACCCTGTTTCAAAATAAAGAATAAAAAAGAGGGCTGGGGGTGTAGCGCAGAGGTAGAATGCCCCAGGGTTCAATCCCCAGTACCGCAAGAAAAAAAAAGAAAAACACATAAGACTTAGTTCCTAGTATGGAGGCAACAGCAATGTCCTGTTGACTCATCCACTGGACGGCATCTTTGAGGCCGATCTGTAGGATAAACACTGCATCTGGAGGCAGGAGATGTGGGTTCAAATCACTGGACTCTGGCTATGTCAGAGGTTATCTTTGGAGAATGCAGGTGAAGAATACACTGACCATACTATTTGTTTTGTATGAAAGTGTGCAACTACTGCGTGTTCTGAAATTATCTCAAAATGAAAAGTAAAAAAAAGTTGTGTGGGCTGAATAGAATAGAGACAGGCACACTCATCCCCCACACTGGGTGTGGGTACAAACTGGCACAGTCTTTCAGGAGAATAATCTGGCAACCTCCATGCAAATGAGAAAAACACCAACCCCGTCATCCCACTTCCAGGAAGCCAGCTCACAAAAGGACTTGTGCGTGTGCATAGAAAGCATTCTTTGCAGCACTGTTATTACAGGGGGGAAAATATCAAACGCAAACTCGATCTCCAGGAGTGGGGACATAAGAAACCAATGGCAAATGCCCATGCCCACTGAATACTGTGTGCTCAAAAAGAACAAGGCAGGTCCACACGAAGACATCTGATGCACGCTATGTACAAAACGTGGCCACAAAATCACACATCTACGTATAGGACGATCCCATTTCTCTGAAGTCTTAAATATGCATAGGTCCTTTACATGGCTCTGTGAGCGTGGAGGATAGTTGGAAGATATGCCTTCAACGGGTCACAGTGATTGCTTCTGGAGGGGGAATGTTCTTCCCAGGGTGAGAAAGAGCCACTTCCACTTTGAAATATTTTTATATAATTATAAATTATATAATTATAGCTTGGAGGTAGAATGCCCCTGGGTTCCATCCCCAGTACTGCAAAAAAAAAAAAAAAAAAAGAATAAAGAAGAAAGACAGCGAGGCAAGGTGGGAGGCCACCAGAAGGGTGCAAGACCCGACGTGGGAGTCCAGGAAAGGCTGGGCCGCCGGCCCCGTGAAGGCAGTGGTGTAGCCCGAGTGGCTGGGCATGGGAGGCAGGGTGTCCCCATCCGGGCTCCCTCACCCCTGTTCCTACGAGAAGCTAGAACCTACAGATGTCCCTGTCTGTAGCCATGAGATGAGCAGGGCCTTCCCCTGGGAAGAACCTCCTTTCCTGCCCCACTGCTGGCTCGCCTGTGTGAATGGCTTCAGCCCGTGGAAACTAAGCAATTCGAGGAGCGTCAAGTCTGCGCAGAAGTTATAAGGGCCGTCGTGTGGGTCACCAGCTCTGGGGCTCTTCTCCCTTTGTGTGTCCCCAACAGGAGCCACCCCTTCAGTCTGGGTCCCAGGATGAAGGAGACTTGAGGAGCAGAGCAAGAGCCAACTGGTAACAGCCTTGTCGTGACGGCGAGAGCTAAAGCATGGCTTGGCCAAGCCACTGAGAACTGGGGATGCGCATTCCTGCTGCAGCCTCGCCTCATGGAAGCTGATATAGGTGCAGAAAGAGGTTCACACGCATGCACGTGCACACACACACACACACACGCACACACACAACTCAGGGGACTGACCATCAAAGGTACCCTGTGCAAAGAACATACAGACTTCTTCAGGAGTGTGCAGAAAGAACATGAGCAGGCCAACCAGCTCAAATGCACAGGGGCACATGCACCAGTCCCCTAGCGCGGAGCTCCAGGGGAAGGCGAGGGAAGGCAGTTGGGGAGTGGGGCGAGAAGGAACTGTGGGCCGGGAGCGACGACGTCCTGGGGAGGAGAAGATCACACACCCCGGGCTCAGGTACCACTGTGTGTGTCTGTATCTAACGCCCACAGGCACCTGCCGCACTGAATCGGGGCGTTCTAATAAAGTACAAAAATAATCACTGACCGTTTAGTCAAAACCCCCTCCCTCAGGTCCGAGCTTCCTGGAGAATCCCGGCACTGGAGTCTGTGCGAGCCTTTTGTTCTGGGGAGATGGACTCTCCCTGCTGTTCAAGAGCCCTCCTTGGGTGACATGTTGTGTCTCAGAGATGATCAGAGCGTGACTGTTTCCAGGACCCAGCGGTCTCTCTTCAGAACGAGGCTCATCTTGGGGTAGAAGACATTCTCTCACAAGAGACAAAAGGATGGGCGCTCCCTGGAGGGTGCAAACGCCAGGCTGCCCCTCCTCCCCTTTCAGTGTCACCACAGTTCTTCCTGATCTGTTTCATACAAAAGGCCACTTGGAATGTTCTCCAAATCTGGATATGTCTGCTTTGACTCTCTCCCACCCCTGTCCCTTTGCAAAAAAGACATGACTATTAGGTCCCTCAGTAAAAGAAAAAACAAACAAACCAACCTCACAGCAGTAGGTAGATGGAGCAAGATGTGAGGAGCCCCTGGGCCACCCTCCTTCTCCTGCCCGATGCTCCTGTGTCGCCTTTCTCCCTCCTGCCATCCTTCCTCCTTCCTCCCAGAAAGGGGGGGTGCACTTTTCTTTTGAACCACTTATCATTCCTTTTCTCCCCTCCTAGCCATTCCTAGGACTACTTTCCTAAAGCTCTGAATGCCTTGGCTTGCTTGCGAGCAGTTCTAGCTGCCGTGCGGATGCTAAACTCAGAAAACTCCCGAATGTGCCGAGTTCCACCAGGGAGACCAACGGTAAGGAGCACAAGGCCGGGTTTGCTGTCAAGTTATTCAAGTCACCATGGGGCAGGGGTGGCACCAGACTCCTCCGGTGCCTTGTGATGTGCGGGGTTGGGCATTACGAAAGCAAAACTCAGGGCAACCCCTCAGTCCCACACTTCCGGAAGGGGCTGGAGAGCCTTCGTCCTGTGCAGGATGTACCTTCCCCGAGTCCCCAGGATTCCCAGTCACCTCGGCCTCAGGCTCACCACCCTGACCCCCCATCCCACTCCCCTCCCTCCCCAGGCTCACCCGCCCCTGCCCAGGCCACAGCAAGACCGCTCAGCAGAGGGATCAGGCGCATTTGTGGGAAGCAATGTTCCTATGCAACGAAATCAAGGGTATGTGTAGGTGTTCTGTGTTTTTACAAACTCTCCTCCTTGGTTGTTATAAGATTAAAACAATTTTCTCCCTCAGTAAATGCTTCCCTTCGAAACCACTGGAAGCACATAATTCGCCAGCCCATTTGCGGCTCCTATTTTCTTGGGGGCTGGGAGGAAATGGCAATTGTGGGGCCCATTCCCTTGGAAGAGGCCAGTTTGGAACAAGTGACGGACATGAAGAAGTAATGTTTCCATGACAGCTCTGATCAATGTTTCATTTATTTTGCGGTTCAAAACAGATAGGTGAGCATCGTGGGGCCTGTGGGAAGGCACGGATAGTGGGTTTTGAGGTAAATTACTCTTTCATCCTCAGTAAATCTAATGGACACTTTCATTAAAACTGCAGGGAATTTTAAGGTAGTTCTACGTCTATTTTAAAACTATAGTTGAGGGTTTTCTTTTTTTTTTTTACTCCTGGATCGTTTCTGCTGCTGCGAAATCTAAACATTTTAGCCACGCAGTACATTTTATTTCCCTTCACAATGGTGAGAAATTCACACATACCTGAGGACACAGAAACACTATTTAAAACCACAGTGGATTTCAAGGAAAAATGTGCACAAAGGAGAAAATGAAAATGCAGGCCCAGCTGATGTGGGGTGGGGGGAGGATACCAACTTATGTTTGTCCTTGAAAAAAAAGAAATTCACCTGTCAGTGATCGAGGATGCCAGTTTGGCACTGCGCTACTGAAAAAGCATGCCTGCTGACTGTAAACGGCTCCATTTATGTGACTGTTTACATAATTACACAGCAAAACATTGCAATCTTTCCGATTTAATACATGTTTTAACAAGCCCTTCAACTACAGCGTAGGGTTCTATAATCAAATCAAGTCTTTTCAATTAAAACACAATTAGAAGAGGTGTCATGGTGTCACTGTTACACTTTGCTGCTTGAAAGGATTCAAGACTTGCTTGGCTAGAAATCTGAGCTAACCAGGATGCCTGAGCATGAATGCCACTTCCGACCGCCCAGGAGGGCACCCAGGAGGGTACCCAGGCTGTGGGCCTTTGGTCCTACCCGTGAGTTGCGAACTATCCTCCTTGGCTAACTCTTTTTGTTGTTGTTGTTGCTACCGGGGATTGAACCTCGGAGTCTTCTACCTCCAAACTATACCCCAGCCCTTTTTCTTTCTTTCTTTCTTTCTTTTTTTTTTTTTTTTGCAGTACTGGGGATTGAACCCTGAGGCATTCTACCTCTGAGCTATATCCCCAGTCCTATTTTTTTATTCTTCATTTTGAAACAGGGTCTCACCAAGTAGTGGAGGGCCTCACTAAGTAGCTGAGGCTGGCCACAAACCCGGATCCTCCAGTCTCAGCCTCCCAAGTACTGAGATTACAAGCGTGAGCCACCATGCCCAGCTATTTTTATGTTTTATTTTGAAACAGGGTCTCACTAAGTTGCCAAGGCTGGCCTCAAATCTGTGATCCTCCTACCTCAGCTTCCCAAGTACTGGGATTATAGGTGTGTGCCAGCATGCCCAGCTTTGGTGAACTCTTTGTGATCAACTGAAGGCAGCATATGAAAACCTAGGGTGGCCTTGAAAGCTTGAAGATGACCATGGCATTGAGTTCAACCTCCAGCTGTCAGCAAGTGTGTCAGGGGCCAGAGGCGGTGGGCACAGAGGTACAAGAGAGATACACACCTCACCCTGCCGTGAGTTATAGCACAGTCGGATTCTAGGTGTATAAACTGTTCTAGACATCCTCCACCTCATTGCTTCATTTAAAGATGTAAATCAGGTCTCCTGGAGGATGCATGATTTGCCAAAGGCCATGATGTTAATCATTTTGGAAACAAAGGAAAATTTGCCCCCCCCCCCGCATCAGCACCCCCAGTTGAAGATCATTACTCAGAGCAGATATGCAAAGAAGCTCTAGTTCCCAGCCCTAGTTCTGAGAGAACTTCCAGAGACACTTCCAGAGACTTCCCTTCCACCTCCACACCTCAGTAACAAAGGTCAGCTGTGGAAGATCTATGCGGTGGGTGGAACAGAGGCCCCCCCCAAAAGATATATTCATGTCAAAGTCTGGAACCTATGAATGTTATATTATCTGGAAAAAGGATCTTTGGAGATGTGATTACATTAGGGGTGATGATAAGAAGATCATCCTGAAATACCTGGTCATAAGTCCAATGATGAGTGTCTTATAGGAGACACATATAAGAAAGACAGACAGACAGACACACACACACACACACACACACACAGGAGAAGGAAATGTGAAGATGAAGGTAGAGATCAGAGAGATGCAGACACAAGCCAAGGAAGGTCTGGAGCCACAGGGAGCGGAGGAGACAAAGGATTCTCCCTGCAGCTTCCAGAGGGATTGTGGCCCTGCCCATACCTTGATTTTGAATTTCTGGCCCCCAGAACTATAAGAGAATAAATTCCTGTTGTTTTAAGCTAACCAGCTTAAAACAGTGATTTGTTATGGCAGCCACAGGAAACTAATACATTCGCAAAATGCAGTGGCCACTGCCTGCTCTACTCTCTGCCTGGGGTGACCAGAATAGTCACATCAATGGGCTCCTTTGGCTTCTGGCTGGGCTCAGCCAGTGCAGGGCCCGGAGGGAGGGAGGACAGAGAGGCAAGAGAGGGAATCTCTGGCTCCCTTCTATGGGGTCGCCATGAGCTGGCTGTGACCCTCAACCCCAAGGTCACAGCTCCTCTCAGAACATCCCTCTCCAAGGGATTCTAAGCCTCTGGGTCCCTGGGCTGCCTCCTTTCTCTCACTCCCCGGGCTTCTCAGCCCTGGCCCTACCTCATCCCTGCTCATACCTTTGTAAACAGCCCCTTTATGGAAACATCCTCAAATCCACTGAGTTGAGTGTGCCATGTATCCTGCCGCGAGCCTGGTTCATGTGCTTTATTGAAGTGGTAACACTTCTATTTTATGGCCACATTTTATTTCATCTATTCGATGGCACATTTGCTGTATTTTACAGCACATCTACTACTGGGCATTTCAGTAGACCGTTCCAATTTCTCTATGAAATAGGGGTAGTGGGCGTGGCCACCACTTGCCCAGCAAGGGAAATCACGATTGTGGAGGTGAGCTGTCTCCCGACGGTTGAGCTGCAGGTCTGGAGCAAAGCAAGGATCACAATGCAGTCTTTAGCCCCCATATCCAGACTCTCACCTGGACTAAGGTGTAGGCAGCAATGGCAGCACATCCCTGGTCCTCTGGCTGACAGCGCCTCCATATTCACCACCCGGGCAGACATCACTAATCAATCAGGGCACTCCTTGAGCCTGAGTCCAGGCTTACCTTTCCCATTGGTCAGAACTGCTAGGCAAGCATGCTTTCCCTGCTCTAATCCAACAGGCTTTCCTAAATGCCCTCTGCCTGCCCCCCTCCCACAGATGGACAGGACAGGATTTCCCAAGGTCAATTTCAAGGACACAAGTCCTCTGGTTTCCAAAGCCATGCCATCATTTTCTTTGGAGAAACCATGTGGGCAGGGATTTTCTGCAGGTCTCCAGGGCTTGAGGAAGAGCAAAGGGAATGTATAATTTGGCTAAGGAGACTTCCAGGGCCGGAGAGGAGCCCAGGGAGGCTGGCAGAGGTAGAAGGCAGGAAGGAAGCATGGCTAGTGGTGGCTGGGAGAGAAGAGATGCATCTGCTGCCACTGGAGGGGCACCGGGGAACTTAGAGAACATTTTAGTAAGTGTAGATGCAAGAGAGGTTTCTGTTGGTCATCCCCAGAAACCTTTAGTAAAAATCTACGTGACTGCCATTCTTCTGCGGTCTGATTTGTGTGCTTGTGGGTGTAACATGGTCTGTGGGTGACAGTCACCCCATGAGCACATCAGAGGCTCTACAAGTCCTGCAGTCAAGAGACCTGTGGGACTTTGGCACAGTGTTTCCCTAAACTGGGAATTTTGCTCTTTGGCGCCTCTTCAGGCCTGCCCCTGACACTGCATCTGTTTTGGAGGACCCCCTTCCCTAAAAAAAAAAAAAAAAAAAGAACTCATAAAGACAGGTGCAAAGACCCTCGCCCTGACTGTGGCACGCTCTTGGGCTAAACAGAACTGAGAATGCAGCAGGAAAAGGGTGACCTTCAGAGAGAAAATGGGCAGCCACCCCAACCGTTCATGGCAAGAACCTCAGAGTCTAATTGCAGAGGGTACCTGAGGAACGGGATGCCGGGAAGGACACGGGTTGGTGTGGGAGGCTGCGTGGACCAGAGAAGTGGAAAGCCACTGAGGCCCACCAAGGAAAACTCCCAAGAATGTGAACTCTGAGCCACGGCTTAACAAACCAACCCCCTCGCCAGATGAAGGCCAAACTCCAAGTCGCAGAGTGTTTCTTCTTCTAAACCCCCCTGGTTTGGGCTCTGAACTTCCCTTATTAATTGTGATTCTCTGGTTTCCCCCTCTGAGGAGGAGATTAAATGCTGAGCTGGCAGGAAGCGCTCTTGAAACCTCGGCTGCTGCTCCGACTTCATTTTCCAGCATTGTTCCCTGACCCTGGCTCAGCCCTGCTGGGGCCTGGCGGCTGGCACTCCCATCTAACCGAACTTCTGCCTTTATAAACCCCATCGGTAGGTGTTAATCCCTCCCACTTAGAGAAGGGCTTTTTTTTTTTCTTTCCTTTCCTTCCACCACCTCCCCAACCCTTTTGTTTTGGAAGGTTAAGTTGTTTCCAAACATTCCTTACATTTGCATATACGGTTTTTATGAGCAGGGTACCCTCCTATTCATTATGTCAATTACTGGAAAAATCAGAGATGCCTATCTAAGGGGACCTGCAGACGGTCGAATCCAGTTGTTCTCCAAGTGTAGCTCTTGGGACAGCAGCATCAAAATGATCTGGAAAAAGCCGGGTGTGGTGGCGCACACCTGCGACCCCAGTACTTGGGAGGCTGAGACAGGAGGATCGCAGGTTTGAGGCCAGCCCAGAGTAACTTAGTGAGACCCTGTTTCAAAATAATAATAATAAAAAAGGGCAGGGGATGTAGCTGAGTGGTAGAGTGCCCCTGGGTTCAGTTCCCAGTGTCTGTCTGTCTGTCTCTCTCTCTCTCTGTCTGTCTGTCTGTCTGTCTCTCTCTCTCTCTCTCTCTCTCTCTCTCTCTCACACACACACACACACACACACACACACACACACACACACGACCTGGAATCATGTTAGAAATGCAAATTGTCTGCACCCCCCCCCCAATCAGAAGCTCTCGGGGTGGAGCCAGCAGTCTGTTTTGAGGAGGCCTCCAGGTAATTCAAACGCATGCTCACTTAGGTTTGAGAAAGCCTGTACTAATCAAATTTCCCCTACGGTTCCTCCCATTTAACAGAACAGAAAACTGAGACCCACCCTTGCTGATGGGGCCATAGTCATTCCTATATTCACCCAACAAGTATGCAGCACCGTGCTAAGGATAAGGAACAATTCATGAAAAAGACAAATGTGAATGTGGCCCTGCCTCTGTGAAATTACCTTCCACAAACAAAAAACAACTAAACACAGATGATCCCAGAATACGATTAATGCCACAGGGGAAACAAACATGGGGATAAGTCTGAGATGAACTGGGAAAGAGCTTCCTGGGGGCAGGTGTTCAGGGAAGGCTTCCTGGAGGAGGTGACAGTTCAGCAGGAGCTAAAAGATGAGCAGAATGTGGCCGTGTGAAGGAGAGCAGCCAGAGGCCAGAGCTTGGGCAAGTCCTTAGAGCTAGAAAACAGAAAGGAAACGCTGGTGCTGCTGGAGCTTAGAGTGAGGAGAGCAGTCCAAGTGGGTCCAGACAGAGACAGACAGACAGACACTGAGGAGGGGCTGTGCAGGGCCTCAGGGCCGCACACCAGGTCCCAACAGAGCCGAACTAGGTCTTCTGGCCCTCAGGCCACCTCTGCAGGGCTCCTTCAGTTGTCTGTCCTCAGATCCCACCTGCCGAAACAGTTTTCAGGTCCAAAGCTGCCTTGTGCAGCTTCTCAGGTCTTCCAGGACCAAGGATCTCCCTCCTTCTCCCACCCAGGGGCAAGGCTGAGCTCCAGAAAGTTCTACCTGATCTCGCTCTATGTGCCTAACTCGGGGTCCTCTTTCCTGCGGGTATTTAAAGAAGTGATCGGCCTCATCCTCCACTCTCTAACACCTTGGCGTCTGTTCTAGGCAGTGTGGCAGCGTGGTGAGAAGATGAGTTGTGGAATCGAACCCCTGCACTGAAGCATCGTTCTGCCAGGACCCCAGCACCTCAGTTTCCCTGAATGTAAAATGGACTTAACCCTAATGACCCCCGCGGAGTAGATCTGCTTCGATGTGCAAATGGCTCAAAGGATTCAGGAGGCACTCAGTGGGTGAGCTGCTACTGTAGTGCCCAAGGGGCTGACTTCCCATTCACTGTACCACCTTGTCCATCCCTGGATGGACGCCACTGATCAGTGGTCACCTCTAGGTGGCCAGGCCAGGCTAGAATACGGTGGGACTATTCCTTCCCAATCTGACCACATGCTTTCTGGAATAAAACCAGAGCCTGGGTGGGAGAGAGAGAGAAGGCTTACCACTGTGTTCCTCTAGGGGAGTGGCCCTTTTCCGGGGGCCCTGCACCTGTGACATGAGCACACATTGTGTATATTTGCCTCTTGCCTCAGTAGAAGAGTTGGACTCCCACGACATCCAGGACACCGATTTCGTCTTCTGTGTACAGTGGAATGGTTTGTAGCAGACCTTTGCTGCCCTCCCACCCCAGACCAGCAAGGAAAGCTGAGGTTGAATATAAAAATCTTCTGTGAGATGGAACTGGAGGGCTGTTGAGGCAACCAGAACTTACGGGGACAAAAATCTCAGAGAAGGAGCAAGTGGATGATGGGATGGGTGGACATTCTGCTATCACCTTCTACCGCAAGGAATTTGCTAATTCTGGGTGTGAAGCAAGAGGCTGAGGATCCAGCGAGGGACCCAGGTGGTAGATGTTACAAGGACGCAGAGGAACTGGCAGAGCTGCAGGCAGACTCCTAGAAATGAAGGTACAAAAACTAGGGAGGTATGAGGGCCAGATTCTTGTGAAAAGGAAGGACAGATAAGTTAGCTCCACAAGCTCTCTCTCACTTTCCCAGTAAAACATTTGCCAAGTTCGAAAACTACACCAGACAGGAGGAGGCTAAGAAAGTAAGCAGGAAACTTTGGAAAAGCAGAGGTAAGTTTCCAGCTGTGTTGAGATGCCAAAGCCACATAAAGATTAAAGTCTAGGACCTGACAGAGAAGAGGGGCCCTGGTGCACACTCTGAGTTCAGTTGGAGCACCAGAAGGCTATGATCGTCCAAAGGTGGCATTCTTCAGGTGGACCAAGCTAAGTCCCTGACAGGTTATAGCCCCAGCTCCTGGTTTATCTGCACAGGACAGGGGGTCATTCAGAGTTTCTTCAATTTTTATACATAATGTCTAGCATTTAATAAAAAATTTTAGACATGCCTAGTAATAGACTGTACATGCACCCAAATAGAACTAAATCACCAAAACTGGAGAGGGAAAGGAAGAGGGAAGGAGAGAGGGAGAGGGAGAGGGAGGGAGAGAGAGAGAGAGAGAGAGAGAGAGAGAGAGAGAGAGAGAGAGAGAAAGGAAGAAAGGGAGAGAGAGAGAGACTCTTAGGTAGTTCAGACACTAGAATCGGCACGCATGGACTTTAAAATAGCTCTGATGAGAATGTTCAAGAAAACAGAGGAACAGATGGAGGAAAGAAATGAAGGATTTCAGCAGAGGATTAGAATCTATTTTTAAAAGTGTTAAATGGAACTTCTAAAACTGAAAAATATAATAAGTAGAATTAAGAAGTCAATAGATGATTTTAAAGACAGATTAGACACAGCAGAAGAAAAGATCAATGAATGTGAAGATGTAAATAGAAAATATTCAGACCGAAGCACAGAAGGGAAAATATAGGAAAATTCAGAAAAGATTCCAAGAGATTTGTGGAAACATGAAAAGGTGTAAAACATAAGTGGAGTTCCCATCACAGAGGGAAACCAGCTGCCGATGAGGGTCCTCACAGAGACCCTCCCTTTTGCCTTGTAGCCTTTCTCTTATCCTGCTCATCTGTGACATATTTCTGCAACTAAAAAGTCACATTTCCATCTACACTCACCTGCAACCATAGGTGGACTTATTTTCCCACTTGACTTTGTACCAAACTATAGTTTAACTACTCTGCTAAACTGTAAAAAATAGAGTTTCTCTGCTGGCCAAGACACCTCCCTGTGGCCCCTTATCTAGCTGTGTCCTACTGGAAAAGCCAGACCAGATTGCTTAGTGCTAAAAGGGAAAGGACATTTCTGGGACCTGTTGAGTCACCACTAGGTAGGGACATGGGAATGAACATCACAGACCACTGCAAAACTACTACCAGATCTTTTTTTTTTTTTTTTTTGCAGTACCGGGGATTGAACCCAGGGGCATTTTACCTCCGAGCTACACCCCCAGCCCTATTTTTTATTCTTTATTTTGAAACTGGATCTCGCTAAGTTGCAGAGGGCCTCACTAAGTAGCTGAGGCTGGCCGTGAACCCGGATTCTCCGGTCTCAGCCTCCCAAGTACTGGGATTACAAGCGTGCGCCACCACACCCGGCTTCTTACTACCATATCTTTAACCACCTCATCTTCCTGTTAAAATCTAGCAACTCTCCTGTCCTCTACTGAGAAAGGTGATTGGTTATAGGTTTGTCTTTTGAGACTAGAGCCTATGTTGGTGGTGGGGAAGGGGAAATAAGTCCCCTTTAGCCAGAGCTAAGACTTAATTTTGTAAAGCCCATCAGATGGGGAAGAAGCCCAGAAGGAATACTTACCTTTTCAATAAGCTGCAATAAACCACTAACCCTTTTCACATCCCCCTCATTCTGCAGCTAGGCAGCTGGTTTATGCCACTGGCTTTTGGAGAGGAGGTACTGGGGATTGAACCCAGGGGCATTCTACTTCAAAGCTACATTACCAGCCCTATTTTATTTTTTATTTTGAAGCAGGGTCTCACTAAGTTGTAGAGGGCCTAAGTTGCTGAGGCTGGCCTCGAACCTGCAATCCTCCTGTCTCAGCCTCCCAAGTGCTGGGATTACAAGTGTGCGCCACCATGCTTGGCTTGCCATTGATTTTTTGAACCTAAGTACAAGACTTTATCCCTCCCTTTTTTTTTAACCAGTATCAACTCTTTTCAATCAGTCAGTCAGCCATCCTCTCCCAACTCGAAGTCATATAATCTGGCCCAAGTAATGGATTTCCTCTGCCTCAGGTCCCATATACAAAAATAAAACAAGATAAATAAGCCAATAGACAAAAACCCTGGGAAGGAACTAGAAGACCGGTGCCCTGTTTGACAGGGGTTGTGTGGATTGTCCAAGATAACATGGGCAGGGCCAGGGTTCTGTCATTTTCCTTTGGACCTGCTCACTTCCACCCCAGCTCGAAGATACCAGTCCCAAATTCTCCAGTCTGGTGTCATCTGCCAGCTGCTCGACATCTGCTGTTAACAAGGCTCAAAAACAGAATGCTGTGGTTGGATGAGTTGTGTTGCTAAGCACTGCATGTCCCAGACACAATATGTACCTCCCAAGGACTCATGCTTCTGCTCCGGCTCTCAGCTTCATTTCAGCTTCCTCCTCAGAGGGAGGAGTTGTGCTCTATATAGAACCAGCATTCACTGAACATTTATTCAGTGTGAGCACATGTGTATCTCAGTCAGATCTCTTAGACATCCTCTCAGGTAGGGATATTACTTCCTTGCTTTATGAAAGAGGAAACCGAGGCTTAGAGAAGTCAAGGGGATAACAAAAGCTGGCGAGGGTGTGGAGAAAAGAGAACTCTGATACACTGTTGGTGGGAATGTAAATTAGTACAGCCACTATGGAAAACAGTTTGGAGGTTCCCCCCCAAAAAACTAAAATAAAACTACCATATAATCCAGCTTTACCACTGCTGGGTACATACCTGAAGGAAATGAAGTCAGCATACAGAAGAAAAACATGCATGCTCATATTTATTATGGCACTAGTCACATCAGCCAAAATATGGAATGAGCCTAGGTGCCCATCAACAGATGAGGAGATAGAGAAAATGTGGCATATAGACACAATGGAGTGTTATTCAACCATAAAAAAGAATGAAATCATGTCATTTGCAGGAAAATGGGTGAAACTGTGGGACATCATGTTAAGCGAAACAAGCCAGACTCAGAAAGACAAATATCACGTGTTTTCTCTCATGTGTGTGTGTGTGTGTGTGTGTGTGTGTGTGTGGTGAGGAGGAGGGAAGAGGGAGAGAAAGGCCTGAAAGTAGAAGAGGGATTTTAGGGAAGGGATGGAAGAAGAAAGGGTAATAGGGACTGTAGATATGCTCAAAGCACAATATATGCACGTATGCAAATGTCACAATGAAACCCATTAATTTGTACAATTAATGTATGTTAATAAGCATTACAAAGAGAAGGAACTAAGGGCTAGTGGCAGAGTTAGTGAGTGGCATATCCAAACTTGAATCTTGGCCATCTGACCACACTGCCCTCATGTTTGAAGCTACCATTTTCCCCTGCCAGAACTATCCCTGCAGCCCCTTCCAGCTCCAAATCATCTATTCTTTCTGCAATATTTGTATCATCTGGTCCCTGACAGAGGAGCCACTGTACAAATCCCCGAAACCATTGTTCTCCCTGCTGGGCTGCCACCTCCAGAGGTATAGGCCTCCCGGAGGGTCTCTGCACCCACACGCGGAGCAGAGAATGTTGGCCAGGTGCCAGACCCACAATGCTCCAAATTATAGTTTGATCAATGCACTCACGACCTTTTCTCCAAAGCCCTGGAGCTTTCAACGGCGCCCACCCCCGACTTCACAGAGCCCAAATCATTTCATTGAAGGAGCCTGCGGAGGAGGCGCTTGACGGCTCCGCTCCCGACTTACTAACCCAAGGCTGGCGTGACATGTAGCTCCTGAACACATAAAAGGTACCATCTTGCTCCTGTGAAATAGTTCTGATGCTGAACTTAAAAGGCCTAAGCTGCCGTGATCTCCGTGAAAATCTTCTGCTAGCAGTAATGTTTGTAAAATGGGGTTTTTCTTTCTTTTCAGGGAGATGGAAGTCTTTTTATGAGAAACACCAGAAGGTTTCATATTGCCTGGAATATGGAATTCTCAACAGAGTTTTGGGGAGTATAGTTTAAGGGACTCTTTTTCATGCTCTGGGTTACAAAATGCTTTCAACGTACACATCTGCTCAGCTACTGTACTGTGTTGGAGTTTGCTTTTCTGATGGGGCAATTGATCATCGGCTGTGTTAAAACAGTCACTAAACTGGTTGTTGAGGGGGAAAAATAGCCGGTCACCTAAAGAAAACAGAGTCAAAACACAATTTCAACAACTCAGATTGTGACATCCATGTTTAATATCTTCCCTTGTTGATAGGTGTCAACTAGACTATTGAATGTTGAAAAGTGAAATCTGCAGTTTTCCAGAATCATTTGGATTGTTAACTCTAAACTGTATTCTTTAGTCAGACAGAAATAAATATTTATTGTAGTC
This sequence comes from Glis glis, assembly GCA_004027185.1. Classification (NCBI taxonomy): domain Eukaryota; kingdom Metazoa; phylum Chordata; class Mammalia; order Rodentia; family Gliridae; genus Glis; species Glis glis. The sequence goes on from PVJS01007996.1 coordinate 47,782, forward strand.
TACTTCTCCTTTTCATCCAATCAGATTTGTTTCATATTTATTATTATTATTATTATTATTATTATTATTTTATAATTAACAAAAGGAGAAACCCTATCTGCCATTTTTGCCTGGGGATCTGGAGTTGAAACTTCTACTGATGGCCGTTTGTGATGTTCTCCAGCCCTTTAAAAGCTTCTGAGATCTAATTTTTTGTTTATGTTCTTGTTTGGCAACAGAGGCTTTGTCTATACTGAATGAACCCTGGTGTATTGGTCAGGGTTCACTAGACTAACAGAATTCACAGAATGAGTATATGGAAAAAGGGATTTATCAGATCAGCTTACAATGTAGTCCCGAGTTCCGACTGCACCTGGAGAGTCAGAGGAACCAGTAGCTGGTTGAGCGGTCTGAGAGCTCTTCGGAGAAACGATGGTGAAGTTTCAGTTCGAAGGGCTGGAGGCCGACGATCTCAGACGAGAGCAGAAGATCAAGAAGCTCTTCAGAAAAACGGCGAAGTTGGAGGCCGACAATCTCAGATGAGAGCAGATGTGTTTTCTTCGGAAAGAGTCACCCATCCCTCTACGCGGCTTTCTCCTTCTTTTATCTAAGTCCTGCACCTATCAGAACCCTGCTGCCTACATTTAGGGCAGAATTTTCTGTTTAATCTGCTGTTACACACCCAAAGTCACATGATCTTGGGTGTGTCATGATCTAGTCAAGTTGACAAATTAGATTAACTATCACACCTGGCTATAAAGTCATCTTGCTTAAAACAATGGTGTTCCAGAGACAATAGGGAACAAGGTGCCTGCTTACTGTGCTGGGCACTAACCCCCAACACAGCCTTCTGCAGCAATCTTAGCTGAGCTCTTCCTGAAACTCTCAAGTTTAGGGACAGGTAGCTCTTCTGTTCACCCCTCCCACAGCTTTGGCAGAGGACGTTCAATGGAGAGGATACGGCATTCTCATCGCTACACATAATGATCCTCTGTTTAAGATTTCTCTGTGCTCCATCACCCGGTGACATGTCACTCTGAGGGATCTAGGGACCCTACGGAAAAAGGGATGTGAAATGAACAATCTAAAAATGAAATTAAGAAAACAACTCCTTTTATAATGACATTAACAAGAATCAAATATTTAGGAACAAATTTAACAAACAAAATGCAAAACTTATACTCTGGAAACCTCGAAGCATTGTTGAAAGAAATTAAAGAAGACCTAAGTAAACAGGGGGATATCCCATGTTCATGGATCCTAAGATTTTTAATATTGTTAAAATGGCTATATCCCCAAAATTATCCTACAGTTTCAACACAATCCCTAGATGCATATGGAAATGCAAGAGTCCCAGAATAGCAGGAATGGAGAGGACTCACACTTTTTTATTTCAAATCCTACTACCGGACTTCAGTCAAGACAGTGTGGGCCCTGCACAAAGAATGGACAGGTAGATCCAGGGAACAGGACTGCAGGTTCAGAAATAAAGCCTCGCATTTATAATCTATTGCATTTTGACAAGAGTGTTAAGAGAATTTGATGGGGAGAGAATAATCTTTTTAATAAATGGTGCTGGGACAGCTGGATATTATGTCCAACTTCTAAGACAACTGTATAGCATCAGAAGCAGAGGAGCTGGACTCCTGATCATACCATATACAGGTATAACTTCATTTTACTGTGGTTCGATGTCTTGTTCTTCAGATACTGCATTTGTATGGGGGGCAGGAGGAGGGTATTAGGGGTTGGACCCACGGACATTCTACCTCTAAACTACACTCCCAGCCCTTTTGATTTTTTATTTTGAAACAGCATCCTGCTAGGTTGCTGAGAATCTCACTAAGTTGCTGAGGCTGGTCTTCAACCTGTGATCCTCCTATCTCAGCCTCCCAAGTACTGAGATTACAGGCATGTACCACCATGCCTGGCAGATACTGCATTTTTTTTATATAAATTGAAAGTTTGTGGCAACCCTTTGTCAAGCAAGCCTATCAGTGCCATTTTCCAACAGCTCAGATGATTTTAGCATAGTTTTAATTAAGATATGTATATATTTTAAGCATGATGCTATTACACACTAACAGACTACAATATAGTGTAAACATAATTTTATATGTACTGGGAAACCAGAAAACTCATGTGACTCAATTTATTAAGATATTCACTCTATTACAGTAGTCTGAAATTGAACCTGCAGTATCTCCAAGGTATGCCTGTACAAAAATGAAATCAAAATGGATGGACAAGCCTGAATGTAAGAGCTAAAACCCAAGAATTCTTTTTAGAAGAAATAAGCATAAAAGAACCATAGGTATACGTCCTTGTGACCTTTTATTAGTACATCTTTGTGACCTTTTATTAGGCAATGATTTCTTAGATAGCACACCCAAAACACAAGCAACAATAAGAAAAACATGGATAAACTGGACCTAATCAAAACTAAAAACTTTAGTCCTTCAAAGGACATCATCAAGAAAGTGAAAAGACAACCCACAGAATGGGAAAAACATTTGCAAGTAATATATCTCTTAAGGGGGTTGTATTTACAATCTATAAGGAACTCTTAAAAATCAAGAATAAAAAGACATAACCCAATTTAACAAAGGATCTGAATAGGCACTTCTCCAAAGAAGATATATAAATGTCCAATAAGTACATGACCAGATGTCATAAAGTATCAGTGACATGTAGGTCAATGAGATATCACCTCACACCCATGAGGATCACAATAATCAAAATGTCAGGCGATGGAAATCACTGGTGAGAACTCAGAGATATCAGAACCTCAGACACTGCTGGTGGGACTGTAAAATGGTGCAGTCACTGTGGAAAAAGGTGTGGCATATCCTCAGAAGGTTAAACATAGAGTTACTATAGGCCCTAGCAATTCCACTCCTACGTACATACCCAAGAGAAGTGAAAAGAAATGTTCTCACCAAAACCTATACATGAATGTTTACATTGGCATTGTTCGTAATAGTTAAAAAATAGAAACAGCCCAACTGTCCATCAACTAAAAATAAACAAAATATGATTTAGCCACACAATGGGTTATTCATCAGCAATAAAAAGAAGTACTGATACAAGCTACAATAGGAATGGACTTTAAAAATACTATGCTAAATGAAAGATGGCATACTGTATAATTCTATTTATATGAAATGTCAATAAGCAAATCTATAGCAATAGAAAGAAACTGGTAGTGTCCCAGGGCTGAGGTTTTGAGGGGAAATAAAGAGTGACTGTTAATGGCTATGGGGTTTCTTTTGGGGGTGACAAGAATGTTCTAAAATTGATTTTGGAAATGGCTATACAACTTTGTGACATACTAAAAATCCCTGAATCATACACTTTAAATGAATGAATGAATTATATGAAAATAATAGCTCAAAATTTATAATTTTTAAAAAGGGGGGTGTGTGAATATACTGAATCTCAGAGTGACAACAGGCTGTGAAATCCCATCCCAGGAACAAAAGTTGAAGAGACTGAGAGTAAAACAAAAAGACCCTGAGAAGAAGCCATCTTCCAAGAGTTGACACGTGATCATGTGGAAGGGGAGCTAACTATCTGTGGCCCCAAAGCAGACTCAGCTCCCCTTCTGGGACTGCTCATCCTCTACCCCACATACCCAAGAACTCCTATGTACCATTGCTGTCTCAGTGTAATTGTCACCTCCCAGCGGGCCCTCTCTTGACTGCCTCCACTCGCATCTTGTCCATATATCACCCGTGTTCCTTGCCTTCAAAGCGCTTCCATGTGCAATGACATATTCACTTAATCATTAGATGACAGCCTGAGAACCTCGCTAAGTGACCAGCTCCATCAAGGGACCCCGCTGACCCTATTTCATTCGCCATTCGTCTCCCCAGAACTTAACAGCATGCCTGGCATATAGGGGGTGCTTAGTAAGGAGTTGTTGAGTGAGTGAATGAATGAATGGGCCATAAATGTCAGAAACCACAAGCAGACAGTCTACAGAAGCACTTTCTGAGAGTCTGGGCTGCCCACAAATGAGTACAGCTGCACTTCCCTGCACTGGAACTATTCAAGGGACAGAGGTGTCACGCACAGAGCCAAGTCGAACACCAAAGAGATGGTCAGATGGGACTGTTTCCCCTTGTTTTAAAACCTCACAAACAGCTGATGTCCCCTGGGAGAATCCTAAAAAGCAGATGAGAGAAGTAATTAAATCAATGACCTGTAATTAAACCAAGCCATAACCACAGTGACACAGTACATCCTAGTGGGCTTCAGCTATGTAGCATCTCATTACACCAACAAACAATACTTTAACAAATGGGGGACCCCATCAGCCACTTTGCACATCTTGCAACCTTTGATCATAGTTCACGTTCGTCGGATGCTGAAGTTGTGCCAGGCACTGTGCGCTTCACATGCACTGGATCCTCCCGAAACCTAATGAGGTGGATACTGAATATTATTCACATTTCACGTGACAGACAGGGACACTGGGGGTTGGCGAGATCATGTGCCTTGTTCTGGATCACGGACTACTGAGTGGCCCAGCCAGATTTCAGTCCCAGCAATCCATCGAGTCCAGGACACCGGGGGTCCTGTAGACATGGGTTGAATGGATCACTGAATGCATGAATGCGTGCTCAACTGCCCATAGTCGGGGAAAACTGAGCTTTTCTTGGTCCCTTACGAATGCTCTGAATCTCATGTCACTCATATCCTCATGGGTCACAGCATCCTAAGGCTAAAGTGGGTCATTTTAACAGCATAAAGAGCATTTCTTTGGCTCCTATTCCCCCCAGCAATTAGAGAAGTCTCCCTTGGGTGGGAGCCTCAGATACCTCTTGGATAAGACTCTCCATTGTCTCCCCTTCTCCAGGTTCCTGTCACCCACAGGGCCATCCACAGGGCCCCCTCCCTGCTGGCAGAGGCCATGCTTGTCCGTCTCCGGCCACTTGCCTCCCATGTGCCTGCTGCTGCTGGGCTGCTGTGTCCACTTTGGAGGTGCCGGGGCCACATCTCCTGCTGGTACAGGTGCCGCCAGTGCTGGTGCCACCGCCACCACGCAAGTACCACCAACACTGCCAGCGCCAGGCTCACCTCTGCGCCAGATGGCACCAAGGAGCCAGGAGCCTTTGTGTGCTGTTTGCTCAAGTCTTTCTCAGTCTGTACTGACAGGACACTGTGACCGACAGGACACTGTAAATCACAGTTGTCCCTTGGTATTCAGGGGAAATGGATTGCAAGACCCCTGCAGATAACACAACCCACAGATGCTCCAGTCTCTTATGGAAAATGTCATAGCATTTGCATATAACCTACACATGTCCTCCTGTATACTTTAAATCACCCCTAGCTGACTTATAATACCTAATAGAATGTTGTTACGCCCTATTGTTTAGAGGTAAATGACAAGAAAAAAAAGATTGTAACATGTTCAGTACAGATGCGAATTTTTCCCCCGAATATTTTCCATCTGTGTTTAGTTGAATCCATGGATGAGGAACTGGAGGATTTGAAGTGCTGGTTGTACTCAAAATTACCCCCTCTCCTCCAAATGAAGCTTCACCCTGCACTGTCTTGGGTCCCTTAGGCTAACAATTCCCAGGAAGCCCAGCTCACTCCCAAGCCATCTTTACCTCCAGGGAAGACAGCAGAGGCCAAGGAGGGGCCTGTTCCTGCCCCGCCCTCCTCTGCACACCACAGCTGAGCAATGTCTCTTTTCTCTGCTGTTAGGAAGCAGAGAGACACGTTGACAGCCCACTTTGTGTGTGTGTGTGGTACTTGGGATTGAACCCGGGGCATTCTACCTCTGAGCTACACCCCCAGCCCTATTCTTTATTTTGAAACAGGTTCTTGTTAAGCTGCAGAGGAACTCACTAAGTAGCTGTGGCTGGCCGTGAACCTGCGATCCTCCTGTCTCAGCCTCCAAAGTACTGGGATTACAAGCACGTGCCACCACGCCCAGCTTTTACATTCTTCCTTTTGAACATGCCCGGGTGTTTCATCCTTTTTAAAATCAATAATGCCTCATGGCATGCATTTGTGAACTAACGTCATCCTTGATTTTGTCTGATTTTCCTTTCAGCTCTGTATCTCAACAGCATCTGTCGTTCCTTTCATTTTATTGTATGTATGTCTGATAAGCCCCTTTTGGAATAAGACAGGAGGTTATACAAGCCAAAGGAAACAAAATGAAGAGCTAAAATAAGAACGCATGTACACACATTTTTAAAAAAGAAAAGTCCATTTCTAAATTTGGTTTGTTTTATTAGGATTTTATTTTTATTCTGCAGACTTCAAACAAGCAAAAAATCTTGGCCAAATAACTTGGTAGTTCCTTAGTGGAAAATAGGACTCTCTCAATTATGGGCTGACTGTTCACCTCCTCACCCCTGGTAGACAGACATTAAGACCACTTTTAGGCATGGCTGGTCCCAAGAAAAGCTGGCATGCAGGGCCCCCAACCCTTTCTGACCCTCCATCTCCTCCAGCCCAGACTACTTTCTTTTTTTTTTTTTTGCAGTACCGGGGATTGAACCCAGGGGCGTTCTACCTCCGCGCTACACCGCCGGCCCTATTTTTTTTTATATACTTTATTTTGAAACAGGGTCTCACAAAGTTGCGGAGGGCCTCACTAGGTAGAGAG
>PVJS01007997.1:0-26656 GCA_004027185.1 Glis glis
AGGGAGAGAGAGAGAGAGAGAGAGAGAGAGAGAGAGCTGAGGCTGGCCGCGAACCGGGATCCTCTGGTCTCCGCCTCCCAAAGTACTGGGATTACAAGCATGCGCTACCACGCCCGGCTTTAACTTTGTTTAAAAATATACATGTTGAATATTCTGGTTTTTTTTTTTACAGTTTTAAACATCATGTTCAGTTTGGAACTTTAACAAGTACTGTGCAGCATTTCAGAAAATTGCCACCAACAGCAAAGCTGTTTGTAGTATTTGTGTCTCCAAGAAAACAGCAGCCATCACATAGTAGTGATATCATGCACACGTATAAATATATTTATCCCATATTCCCGAATTTCAAGTATAGTGGAAGTAGGTTGGTAATATACTGAATAGATATTGTTTTTCTTAAATAAATCCAAATTCATTTTGTGCATCTAGGTACTCCATTGTGAAGTCATGCCCAAACATTTACAGATATAGCTGATTATAAACTACTTTTCTTAAAGTTAATATTCATTTTACAGTCAAAGCAGTATATTTAGCCTTTGAAATTACACTTGAAGGTAGGATATGTTATCTATGAGTTGTATTCCAGGATAGTAAAGAGGATGCTAACATTTGTCATAAAAGCAGGTACATTTGATAGTTAAGTATAACTATAGTTAAGTATAACTATCAGAAAGCCAGACAGTTCTTTTCTTGTGTGTGTGGTACTGGGGATCGAACCCAAGGACATTCTACCTCTGAGCTAAACCCCCAGCCCTATTTTTTATTTTTTATTTTGAAACAGGGTCTCGCAAGTTGTAAAGGCTGGCCGCAAAGCTGCGATCCTCCTGTCTCAGCTTCCCAAGTACTGGACTTACAAGCGTGCACCACCACGCCCATCTCAGACAGTTCTTTATAGTTGACTTGAATTCCTTCTGTCATTATTTAATACCATTTTGGGATTTTACATTTTGCCTTCCTTTGGAGCCAGAAAAGAGCTACCCAGAACCACCTTAAATTTTTCTTTCCTTTTTTAAGTCTAAAGGTGTCAGTGATTTCATTCCTATACCCACTAGGTTTGGCACTATAAAGCCTTTTCTGGGTGTAAGTATACTTTTACATGGCTCAAAGTTCAAAATCCGTGTTTCTCGTGGAACTAGCTAAAGGATGGCAGCAACTTTCCTGCCTCTTGTCACTGCAGCCTTTCTTGAGCGTCCCTGACAACTGGGCCCGCTTCGTGCGTGATTTGTGGCCCTGCGCGCCTTCACCCCAGAGCTGGGCCTGTTGTACTCTGCATTCTACTCTCCACACTGCTAATTCACCAAGCTAATTAGGCTAGTTAAGAGTCTATTAAGGCAGAAATCTGTTGGAGTTTAGTCTCATTCATTGCTTTCAGAGACTTGCAAGGAAGCTCCTGTCAGCTTTTGGAACAGGAACAGAATCGCAGAAGCTTGGCATGAGAAACAGCTGAAGGCGCCAACCTTCCAGGCCAGAGATTCTAGTCACAAAGAGTCCCGATTCAACTTTTTCCCTTGAGGCAAACTTCAAAGTATGCACGAATCAAAAACTCATAGAATGAAAATAAACGGAGGGATAACACACTTAGCTAGGACTTGCTGGAAACACATTTCTCCCACCGCACCTCGATTCTTTCCACTTCCAGAATGGCCTCATGGTACTTAATTGGGAGGAAGACAGACCAGGTTTTCTGATGGTCACTTACTTTATTACACTTGTGCCTTTTTTTTTTTGCTATACACTTTTATTATTCTCATCTTACAGATGAAGAAATATGTAAGCTCTGTTTCCTATTTTCATTTAGTGTTTTTTTTTCTTCTTTTTTTCCCCCTTACGTAAGGTTGTAGGACAGTATATAATTATATTTTAGAACCAAATTTCCTTTGATGATTGAAAAAATCCTAAAATGAATATAATGGAGGTCAGCAAAGCATAATCTCAAAACACAATATCACAATATTTGGAGTTGTGAGTTTTTGTTTTAGGTGAAGTATCAGCTACTTAAGGAATTTCATGGAAGGGTATAAACTCAAACTTTTTAGAGATTCATTTGGCCATTAGGCTCCATTTAGCATCATAAAGCAGCACCAGAGGTTTTAATCTCTTGGATTTCTCTTGTTTCTGTGTGCTCTTGGCATTGCCTAATTTCCCCCCTCTGGTGAATTGCTTACCTCCAGGCTTTTTGGGGATGGCAAGAGAAGAATGGCGTCCTCAGAACCTATGTAAGGGCACCGTTCACACATCAATGCACAAATCCAAAGAGCAAATGTCCGACCCTGGTGACTACTGCAGTGGGTCATTCATACTTTTTGCTTGCACCTATATAGTGCCATTTATCTGCACGCTTTTGTGATGATTTGATTAAAATTTAGTGCATAGTCAGCTAGTTAACTTAAAAAAATTATCAAAGTGCTTGCAAACTCCTGAAACTTGTGGTCTGTTAAAATTAGAACTTTCCTACTTAAGCATTTTGGATTTCACAAAAGTAGACAGAAGCCATGCTTATTAGACAGATCTTCCCTCACATAATTTCTTTAGGGTATTAGAATTTTTACCACCACTATTTCGAAATTCTGAAGACCACGCTATTTAGATTTGGATTATTGTCAACTCTCAATTAGTGGAGAGAGGTGTGGGACTGCTCCCCCCGGTTGAACATTTTTCCATGCCACTGAAATTTTACAGCAAGCTTGCTATTAACTGGACTGGTCAGAGAATGTAGATGTCTGGTTCCTTGGATAAGGGAAGAGTTAATGAGGAAGCCCATTCTCTTAGAATTCTTGGACTTCTTTTTAAAATTAATTAGTCCCCCTAATGGCTTTAGAAAACAAAGTGGGTAAGACTAAACATCACTGAATCTTTCTTTCAGAGAACAAGATAACGCTATGCCTCAGTGTCCTCATTCTGAAAGTTGGTTATTATTACACAGAACTGTAGTTAGAGAACAGAGGGGACAGGACAGAACCTAAATTGCTCCCTGGACTTGCCTACTGTGGAGCTCTTTTCACTTATATCTCTCATACACGTTTGGCTTTTTAATCAACAAGATGTGCAGACTCTGGGGCAGTCTTCCAGGGTTTAATTTTTAGTTCCATGATTTACTCACTGTCTGATATTGGGCAATTTAGTTCTCTGTTTCTAAATTCTTCATCTGTAAATTAGGTAAAATAGTAAGACTTAGCACAACCCATTAATACTTATGAGTATTAAATATTCGCATAAAAGCACTAAGGAGAATGCTTATCCCCGGAACTAGCCAAGCTGCAAAGTCTGAGGGCACAGCCCCCAAGACTGTCCTCATTTTCGGCAGCTTCTGCAAGTTCAGGGGGTTTCCAGACCCACTCCCAGTTTTGATAGTTAACTAGAAGTGTTCACAGAACTCACTGAAAGTCATTGTTACTGTTTATTACAGTGAGAGAATACAAATCAGAACCAGTCAAAAGAAGAGACACATAAAGTAGAGTTTAGGTGGATTCTAATCTTGAAGCTTCTGTTGACCTTGGAATGTTCTGCTCTCCAGGTCTCAGTGTGTGGTATGCATGCAGTATTGCCAACCGTGAATGCTCACCTGAGCGTCAGTGTCCAGAGTTCTTACTGAGACTTCGTGACATCAGCATGATTGATTGACAGATTCATTGCCCCTGTGGTTAAATTCAGCCTCCAGTCCCTCTCCTCATCCCTGAGGTTAAGCTGATGTCACATGGCCCAAGGGGCTCACCATGAGTCAGCTTGTCAGCACAAACTATCAGGTAGGGACAAAGTCTAGACCTCACTTTGGGTCAGACCAAATTCTTCATTATATAGTCTGGTGCAGACTCTCCTAATGTTTATGATTATTAATTATCCTCTTTCTTCTACAAGAGGATCAAAGAAAAACATTTCCCCCCACTTCTTCATTTTTTATTAATATATATTTAATTAATATATATTTAATTTATATATAATTTTTATATTTAATATATTTATATGTTTAATTTATTATATATAGTGTATAATATATTTATATATATTTAATTTATTTTATATAATATAATTAAATATTGCAGTACTGGGGATTGAACCCAGGGGCATTCTACCTCTGAGCTACACCCCCAGCCCTATTTTTTGTTCTTATTTTTTGGTACCAGGGATTGAACCCAGGGGAGTTCTACCTCCGCGCTACACCCCCGGCCCTATTTTTTATACTTTATTTTGAAACCGGGTCTCACGAAGTTGCGGAGGGCCTCACTAGGTAGAGAGAGAGAGAAAGAGAGAGGGAGAGAGAGAGAGAGAGAGAGAGAGATAGAGAGAGTTGAGGCTGGCCGCGAACCCGGATCCTCCAGTCTCCGCCTCCCAAGTACTGGGATTACAAGTGTGTGCCACCAGGCCCAGCTCTTCATTTTTTAAAGTATGCAAATGTTATGAATGTATACAAAGCTAGCAATTCCAATATCAAAGACATGTTTGGCGAGAGGGGGGGACCCAGTGGGGAGGAAACCAAGAACTATGTGCATGCATCTGTCTGACACTTTATACCCCAACATGATGTCAAATTACAATGCACCAAATAAAAAAAAGAAAAAGAAAATGTACAAATATTCAGAAAAATGCATGAAACACCTGTATACCCACTGCTAGATCCAACAATTAACACTATACCATATTTATTTTATCTATTTTGACAAATATGTAAGATTACAGATATTATATACATATATATATGTAATTTTTTGCTGAATCCCTTGAAATTTAAGTTCAGCTATCAACCATTTATCCCTAAAAACTTCAGCATGCATTTTGTAAGAACAACCACAACACCATTAATACAACTTAAAAAACTAATAGTAATTCCGTAATATGCAATATACAAACTATATTCTAATTAAAGAAAAATATGAGTTAACTGAAGTAGACGGCTAGTTGCCAGATGACTCTTCCCTAGAAACCACGCTCATCCATGTCTCCCTTGCAGAAGAATCCAGGTAGCTGTTTGGGTTTGGATCTGGAATGTCCCCCTAAGGTTCATGTGTTGAAATCATGTCTCCGCTGCATCAAGGTTCAGTGGTAGGGCATGGTGGAGGGGGGCACGTCATAGGGGTGTGGTCTTGGGACTATGTATGTCCACTGGGGGGGCTCCTCTCACTGTCTCTACTTCTGGCCGCATGACTGACAGTAGCTTTGCTTTGCCACAGATTCTGCCTTGAAGTCTACAGATCATGGACTGAAGCTCTAAAACTATGAGTCAAATCCTTTTCTCCTCTAAGTTGTTCTTATCAGCGCAACTGATCACACGACAGAAAATCTGACTAAAGCAGTTGACTTTTTGTTTCTTTCTGAATCCAGACTCTGGAGGTGTCATGTCCACAGCCCAGTTGTGCCAGGGCAGTGGGATAGGTTTCAGCAAGGCCAAAAAGGTGCCTGGAGACAGTGTGTGAAACATATGATATATTGGGAAAAGCTTACAAGAGATCAGTGCCTGCTCCAAGAAGAGCCCAGTGGCCATGGGCTGACAGACAGTGCCTCTGTCCCCCATGGTGCTTTGCCAAGCAGCACCTCCTCTCCCTCACAGCATTTGTCTAGTGGTGGCCAGCTGGATGAGTGACACTTATCCTTTGCACAGTGCCCTCAGTACCATGCCCATCCCCACTAGAGAGGGGTTTCATATGTTGGGCTGCAGAAGCAGGGACATCATCAGCATCTGCTTGCTTACCTTGCTTGTGTGACCAGCATCCCAAGGAGCAACTGTCCTGGAGGATATGCAAGAAAGTAGCTTCTACAGATAACACTAAGCTGCCCTAGTTCCCAGTGTGCATCAGAGAACGCCAGTGTCCTTCAAGATAGTCTGTATCCGGACTTTCTGGCCCAGGCTTGCTCTCATTGTTCCCTTAACTTGACTGGGTTTTGGGGAAAATAAAGGGGATATTCAGGCACATGGTATTTTACTGTCCCCTTTTTCTTTAGGGATGATACAGGTGGCCACCATTCAAGGTTTTCCATGACCACATGGGTCTTACATACTTAGCCTACTTTCCCATGTACATTGACATGACATTTCCTGCGTGTTTACTGTGTGCCAGGCATGGTGCTGAGAGCTTTATGTCACAGTCTCAGTTCCTGCTGCTTCCTGCCCTCAACCCTCCACTCTGTATCTTTCTGCACAAACTCTGCACACTAACTGTTGGGTGGAGTCATTCTGTCACTTCAGCACTTAGACCTCCTCCTTTCTTACTTAAGCTTTTAAGGTTCTTCAGATGTAGACCTTTAGAGGTCCCCTGATTCAGTCATCTTCAAAGTGTACCCCATGGATTCAGTTGAGGAGCTCTAGGGGCCACCTCCAGGGCAAGGTGATGACCAAGAGGGTGAGTTACAGAGTCCCTCCCTGAAGCTCCCCTACCAGCACCGTGAAAGACTTACTGGTATTCTACTGCTTTAAAACTGGTTTTACAAGTCATTAATCAAATTCAGTCTGATTATTTGAAAGAAACGAAAGCACAAAATTGTGAATGGATTGGCTCAGGCAGCCAAAGGTTGGTTTGGGGAGAAGAATCTAACCTGGGGATAGCTGACACTGCACTTCCTCCAGCCTTTGGTCAGTCTCTGGTCGCTCCTCTCTGATCCACACACACCTTCCTCATGGACTGGGAACATCCATGCCTTCTCCACCCTAAATCTCCCCCCAGCTGCTCAAGATGATCCCCTTCTCTGTCTTTAGAGCCTTTTTTAGTCCAAACTGCCCACATTTAACACTTCATTTTGTGCCCTGGAAATTTTTTTTTGTTTTCTTATGTATTTTAGTTTGGCTTCCCTTCAAAGTCAATAGTACTATGAAAGTTGGGAGAACAACTTGGACTTCTAATTTAGTCCATGTAAGTATTTCAATAAATATTCATTGAGTAATTACTATGTACCAGGTAACCAGTTAGGTGCTTTGGAGAACATAAAGATGAATAACTTCCTGCTTCCTGAATTCTACTTGTGCAAATAGATAGGGAAACAATTTTCCACAATATGAATGAAATCAGCACAAAATACAGGTCAAGAACAGTGCAATAGGAAGGGCAGCTCATCGTGACAGAAATGATCAATAAAGTTTTCATTTGTTTCTAGCACCAGGCTCACTGTAGACACTTGTTGATTGATAGAGGGTTTTACTCCACCTTGATTTTGATGAATTAGTATTCAAATTTGCTGTATTAAAAAAATCCAGAAGTAGCTATGGCCAAGGGCTTGTATTTCCTCATAACAGCAAAGCAAAAATTTATGTCTCTTCTTGGAGTTGTGATTACTGTGTAGCACGGGATTCAGAAACAGTATCTGCTTATCAGTTCCTTGTTAAACATAGCTGCTGGTGGTTTGTATATGCTGAGTAAGCCAGTTTTTTTAAAGAGTTTCACTTATTACCAATTTCTCCCATTGAATTCCATCGAAGAGTGAAAGCATATTTTTAAATCACTTTATTCTGATATGGTTCCCACTATTAAAAGATCTCACAAAATTCTCAGGAAACTATAGCAATCCTTTTGAAATTCAAGGCAGAATGATCTCTAAGAATAAAACTACATATATAATCACTAAGATCATTTCCAACCAACTCTGAGGCCACCTCCCTCCCATCCTCTACTCCCCCCTAAACTATTTTACCTGTTAGGTCATTCAAATTCCACCGGTCATTTGTGTGACAGACTGGAACTTTCTGGTTCAAAAAGACATCAGTGGAAGAGCCACAAGAAGTACGCATGGCTAATTATTTCTTGGAAGTACAACTAAACATTAATTATGCCAAACCCAAATTGTCATTTTTGGCAGGCATTCTATAGCAACCAGATGAATAATACTTTAAAAATGCTATTCAGTAAGTTAACTTATTTAGTTTCTTGTGGTTTTGTTTATGGCTAACATCTGTTAGAGTCATTGAGATATAGTCTTGAAAATGAAATCCATTAGAGGAATGACATTAAGGGTTTACTCTGGAAGAGGTTAGGATTCTGTAATGGCTCTCATAAATGTACATTTATTTGTGATACTATATAAGTAATATAGGCTTCCCCTCTAGACTCTGTGCCCCAGAAGAACAGGGAAACTGACCTTCTCACCACGGTATGCCAGTGCCTTGCAAATGCCTGATATTCAGATGTTCAATATGTTTTAGATAAATGTATGAACACAGGAGACAGACGTTGGTGCAATCCCAGAGTAGTGTTTGCCCAGTAAAATATACTTGTTAGAGATCAGAATGAACTCACAGATGTTCTAATAAAATTTGCAAAGGGTAAAAAAACTGGGGAAAAGTATAGGTTGGGAAATATGAAAGCGCTGTTTTTGCAAGTCCAACAGAGAAGAAAAGATAGGCATTTCTATGTTCAACTGAATGTAACTGTTTTGAAAAATTTCCACTCCCATTTCTCAACTCTCTGAATTTAAGAGGCTCATTGAAATGCATCACGTTTTTTTTTTTTTTTTTTTTTTTTGCGGTACCGGGGATGGAATGCAGGGGCGTTCTACCTCCGCGCTACGCTACGCCCCCGGCCCTATTTTTTATACTTTATTTTGAAACCGGGTCTCACGAAGTTGCGGAGGGCCTCACTAAGGAGGGAGAGAGAGAGAAAGAGAGAGAGAGAGAGAGAGAGAAAGAGCTGAGGCTGGCCACGAACCCGGATCCTCCGGTCTCCGCCTCCCAAAGTACTGGGATTACAAGCGTGCGCCACCACGCCCGGCACATCACGTTTTAACAAAGAGATCATGTCCTATGGTCGTAATCTATGAGGATGGTGAAAGAAATAGAAGTTTTTCAGATCGGATGTGATAGGCATCTTCAGATGTTTGAAGAGATGCTGGGGAAAGAAACAAATTAATTCATATGTTCCTAATCTTAGCAGAACTAGGATCAGTAATTGGGAGTTCTTGCCTCACCAATTAGAAAGCACTTTCTAAAGCCGGGCTTGGTGGCGCACGCTTGTAATCCCAGTACTCTGGGAGGCAGAGACTGGAGGATCGGGGTTCGCAGCCAGCCTCAGCTCTCTCTCTCTCTCTCCCTGTCTCTCTCTCTCTCTCTCTCTCTACTTAGTGAGGCCCTCCACACCTTTGTGAGACCCGGTTTCAAAATAAAGTATAAAAATAGGGCCGGGGGTGTAGCACGGAGGTAGAAGGCCCCTGGGTGTTCAATCCCCAGTACTGCAAAAAAAAAAAAAAAAAAAAAAAAGAAAGCACTTTCTAATTTTCAAAGCTGTTCGGGTAATGAAAACTGGAGGTGTTTAATAATCCATCTGAGCAACTCCTTGCTTGGTCCTATTGTAATGGGGAATCTAAGCCGCATGAGGGAGGAAGTAGTGAGCCCAGGTGTTCTTCCCAACTTCACAGTTATAACTTGGCTTCAAGGGACTCACGAGACCCCATCCAGGAATATTTATCTCTAAGGGAATATATTTTGTTCAATTGTTAAGTACTTTATGACCTAGAAAGAAAGGTATGATAGACCATGGTGTAATTTTTCTAAAAGAGTGAAATTGGACCTAGACCAAAGTAAGCCCTGTGTGGTGGTGCACATCTCTAATCCCAGGAGCCGGAGATAGGAGGCAGAGACAGGTTCGTGGCCAGCCTCAGAAACTTAGTGAGACTCTGTTTCAAAAGTAATTAAATAAATAAATAAATAATAAAATTGGTCTGGGGTGTAGCTCAGAGGTAGAACCCTCCTGGATTCAATCCACAGTAACCCCCTCCCCAAATAAAAAGGAAATAAGGAAGTACACAGGCTGAATATGTATTGTCACAAGGATAGTACCAGAACCAACAGAAATGTGTTCTTTTTGTTTTTGGTACTGGGGATTGAACCCAGAGGCTTTCTACCTCCAAGCTACACCTGAAGCCTGATTTTATTTCTTATTTGGAAACAGAGTCTCACTTGGTTGCTGAGAGCCTCGCTACGTTGCCAAGGCTGGCTTTGAACCTGTAATCCTCCTGTCTCAGCCTCCCAAGTACTGGGATTATAAGTGTGCACCACTATGCACGGCTCAGAATTGTGTTCTTAAAGTTATGGCATGAGTGTTTTAAAAAGGCTTTGGCGAGCCAGGCGTGGTGGCGCACGCTTGTAATCCCAGTACTTGCAAGGCTGAGACAGAAGGATAGTAGGTTCGTGGCCAGCCTCAGCTACTTAGTGAGGCCCTCTTCAACTTAGCGAGACCATGTTTCAAAATAAAGAATAAAAAATAGGGCTGGGGGTGTAGCTCAGCTCAGAGGTAGAATGCCCCTGGGTTCAATCCCCAGTGCCACACACGCAAGTCTTTAGCCAAATAAAAACAAAATGAGAGAAAGATAGTTTAATTTTTACATTAATGGCCAGAATTATAGTTTACATATTTGGGCTACACCATCCACTTAGCTTAATTTGAAAATTGATATAGCAGTGGTAAAAACTCTAAACCGAGTTCTTCCCTGACCAATGAGGAAGTTTAAGTATTTAGTAGGTTCCTGTGCTAAGTTGCTGAGGCTGGTCTTGAACCTATGATCCTCCTGTCTCAGCCTCCCAAGTACTGGGACTATAGGTGTGCACCACCATGCCTGGCTAGCACACTCCCTTTCATACTGTTCAAGAGAGACTGATCTGAAGCTTACCACCTATGACAAACCTACTTGATACATAATCCTCAAATTTATATTCATCCTATTCCAGTTGAATTGACATTTATAGAAAGCCTACTGTATTTTAGGCACTTTTCTAGCTGACTTCACAGTGACTATCTCATTCAACCCTGACAGCTTTGTCAAACAGATATTACCTCTCTTGTAGAGGTGAGAAAATTGAGAGGTAGACATTAAATGACCTACACAGGTCTCTAGATTATAAGTTCTGTGCTTTCAGTAGCTTAATAAATGTCATTTTTAATGAAGAACATAAGTCAGTATATTTAAAGTTGTGCAAGCATCATCATTATTTAATTTCAGAACATTTCCATAGCTCCCAGTAAACACCTGGCACCTGTTAGCAGTCATTCCCTGGTCCTCCCTTCTGCAGCCCCTGGCAACTTGTCTACTCTGTGTCTCTATGCATTTGCCTATTCTGGGCATTTCATATAAATGGAAACCAACAAAATGTGGCCTTTTATGCCTAGCTTCTTTTTCTTGGTATATAGTTTTCAAGATTCATCTGTATGGTAGCATGTATCAATTTTCATTTCTTTATATGGCTGAATACTATTCCATTGTATAGACTTACCATATTTTAATTTATCTACTTATTAGTTGATGGACATCTGGATTACTCCCACTTTGGGGCTATTGTGAACAATGCTGTTATGAACACTCTCATGTACATGGTTTGTGTGAACATGTATTTTCATTTCTCTTTGGTATATACCTAGAAATGGAATTGCTAGGTGATAAGGTAACTCTATATTTAACTTTCTGAACAGCTGCCCAACTGTTTTCTAAAAAGGTTGCGCTGTTTTACATTCTTATCAACAATGAATGAAAGCTCACATTTCTCCATATCATCTCCAACACTTGTTATTTTTCTTTTATTATCATTATTGCCATCTCAATTAAATGATCTCATTATGGTTTTCAGCTGCATTTCTCTAATGACTAATGTTGACCACCCCTTCACATGCTTATTAACCATTGGCATGTTTTTTTTTTTTTTTTGCGGTACCAGGGATTGAACCCAGGGGCGTTCTACCTCCACGCTACACCCCCGGCCCTATTTTTTTATACTTTATTTTGAAACCGGGTCTCACGAAGTTGTGGAGGGCCTCACTAAGTAGAGAGAGAGAGAGAGAGAGACCTGAGGCTGGCCACGAACCCAGATCCTCCGGTCTCTGCCTCCCAAAGTACTGGGATTACAAGTGTGTGCCACCACGCCCGGCCATTGGCATGTTTTCTTAGAAATGTCTATTCAAATCCTTTGCCATTTTAAAAGCAGGTTGTCTTTTAAGATTTATATACCCTAGATTCTAGACCCTTATCAGATATATGATTTGGAAATATTTTCTTGCATTCTATGGGTTGTCTTCACTTTCTTAGTTTTTAATTTTGTTGTCATCTAACCGATCTCTTTTTGTTTGGTTTCTTGTGCTTTTAGTGTCACACCAAGAAATCACTGCTTCATTCAAGGGCATGAAGCTTTATATGCAAATGCCATTTTTAAACTGGACTTTTAAAGACTGTCTTTTTCTGCCATGAGGGAGCAATGCATAATAATATAGTTCTCTTTGCAGTTTTAGGTGAGCCAGAGCCTCTATTGGTATTGGAAGATTGAACTTATTTTTTACCAGGGGATAGGAATATAGTAAAATAATTAAATAATTCATAAGTTGTCTCTCAAATTGGTAATTTATATAAAGTGCTTATTACAGGGCATTAAATAAATCCTGGCTATTATATTCTTAATCATTATAATTATCCTGCAATTTTTAAGTCAAGATTCTGAATAAAATAACAGAAAATAATAAAAGTTTGTAATTCATGAGTAAGAGAAAAGCTTTCAAAGAAGATACACACTAACGTGTGGTAGCTGAGTTGAGATGGCTTCCTTGAGTCTGTTCAGTTGCCAATGGAAGGAATAGCACTTGAACCTCCAGCCAAGAGAAAAGTCCTCTAAAATTTGGGGACAGAAAGAAATCTTCATTTTATACCTTGTTTCAATGTACATTTCAAACATTATGGAAATGTACATTCAATATTGTAGGGGATGGTTCATCAATTGTTTGATTCTTGGTTCAAATTATCTGATCAGAGAACTTGTAACTGGGAATTTCAGGGCCATGATTCCCTTGAAGCCCACTCTTTACCAGAATTCACTGGAGAATTTTACTGTGCACTGCCACTTACGACTGTAGAAGTACTCAACCACATGGGCACCATTTGACTCAAAGTCATTGTAGATTAATAGACTTATGAATTTCCAGCAGAGTAGCTGATACATGTCTAGGAGAAGGGAGACCCTTTTCTGACATGTATAAATTCATCAAAAGGCTAACAGTGGGGCCGTGAATGAGCATTCCTGTATCTTCCATATGGTTGTAGGCAGTATGTCCTGTCTTTGACATTGTATTAATCAGGTCTTCAGGTTTTGGGAACAGATTTGAGATTCCTAGGTTACTTTGGGTAGCTGTTACAATATTCACATGCATTGTCAATGTGGCAGTAATACCCATATATTTAAATAGGCATTAT
Source organism: Glis glis (assembly GCA_004027185.1). Lineage (NCBI taxonomy): Eukaryota > Metazoa > Chordata > Mammalia > Rodentia > Gliridae > Glis > Glis glis. The sequence goes on from PVJS01007997.1 coordinate 13,141, forward strand.
CCCAATGGCCTACACAGAACTCTGGATTATTGTGCTTTTGAAATAAAAATGTCATCAATTATACATCATTATACATAATAATTTAAAACACATTGATTCATCAATAAAAAAGACAATATAAAAATTCACAGAAGAAATTCAAATGGCCATCAAAAGTTCACTTTTATTAGTAAAAAATAAATTTAAGCAGTGAGGCATAGTTTTCATTTATAAGATAGGCCAAAATAAGAGTTCTGGCAAAGGTAGGAAGAGATGGCATTTATATGCTGTTGGTGGGAGTGGAAATTGATACATCTTTTTTGGCAGTAGTCAAAATGTCAAATGTGTATTTCTTTTGATTTATATATTTTATTTCTAGGAAACTATTTAGTTGAGCAGAAATACATAAGTAGGCAAACCTTTGTGTATAAGCATGTTTACTGCAGTTTCATTGGCAACACTGGAATATTAGAAATATAGAAATGAGATGGACGAGGTGGCACATGCCTGTAATTTCAGCTGCTTGGGAGGCTGAGGCAGAAGGGTCCCTAGTTCAATGCTAGTCTGGAAACTTAGTGAGACCTGGTCTCAAAATTAGAAAATAAAAAGGGTTGGAGGTATATTTCAGTGGTAAGTCACCTCTGGGTCTAATTACTAATACTGAGGGAAAAACACATGAAAAATAGAAATGGAAATCTTTATCTCCAACTATAGTTTATGGGTTGTATGAATTAAAAAAATAGTATGATTCATCCTTTTATTATTATTGGTACTGAGGATTGAACCAAGGAGGATGCTATGACTGAACTACATACCTCCAGTCCTTTTTTTTGCTGTTGTTTTGAAATAGGGTATAGCTAAGTTATCATGTGCTGGTCTCAAACCTGCCATCCTCCTGTCTCCACCTCCCAAGTACTGGGATTACAGGAGTGTGGTGGCCATGTGTGCATATGTATATGTGCACATATATTTACTTACATATATACACACGTATAGAGAAAATGGTATTCAGTAATTACCTCTAGGATGCAGAAATGGGGCAAAGGAAGATTTTGACGTTTTGCCTTGTATATTATTATATCTGATATTTTAAAAAATTACATGTATAACTTTTACCCATACATAAAAAGTAAAGTTATGGAGATTTTAGTCCACGTATGAGGTGGAAATTAGCCGGCAATGTGATTCAATTGTGTATTAACAGCATGTCAAATATATTTTTTGTAAAGTGCTCACAGGATACCAGATATTTTTCTGTGAAGTGAAAATGGTTTTCAGCATATCCAAAACTCATGAATTTAGGTACATTTCATGATCAGAAGCCAAGGAAACAAGGGATGAGATTATTCTGGACATAATATGGTTGAAATCTGTAATTGACAATGACAGACTTGGGACAATGACACAAGTTTAAGTTCTTAACCCCAAAATATACATTGGCAGGCAGACTTTACTTTGTTGACAACCACAACATAAAAGCATCCAAGGCTCTGAGGAACAACAGCCGTTTTGCAGGCATTCCTGAGCAGTGCTGGTAATACTCTACATCTTAAAACATCTCCTTCTAAGTGGAATCCTGAGAACTCAGCTTTCCTGGGTGTTCACCATTCCCAAACTTTTGGGGAACACAACAAATTGCATTTACAGAATAACTCCTCTGCTTCTGGTATCACTATGTCCTTCCACAGTCAAAAGGAAACTATTTAAAATTCAAAAGGTTCAAGTCTGGATTTTCCCCTTCCAGTATGTCACACGCTACACACACTCCCATTTCTTAGCCTAGAAACAAGCTCTAATAATATCTTTGTTAACTGCCTTCTCAGGCTGCTGCAAGGCTGCAGTTTGGTCATGCTGGGTGAAGAGCTTTCAAAGCTGTGAAGTCCTCAACGAACAGGAAAGCATTTTAGTACAAATGTGACCTAGTGTTATTTTGAAAGTGGGAGATTTCCAAAGATAAGCATGCATTTGTGTGTGTGTGTGTGTGTGTGTGTGTGTGTGTGTGTGTGTATCCATGTGTTTTACTAGCTCTGGTTTAGCAAAACTATCTTGTTTTAAAGGACTTTAAAAACACTAGTATTTTTATTAAGTTTTATTTTATGCTGTTAGCCACTTCTGGTATAAAGTTAGATGTTAATTCTATACTAGCAGTCATAGATATCTTATTAAAATAATAACAATGTTAAGGCCAGAAAATTAAGAAACAATTCTGTTTGACTTACTACAGATATCAACATGGGACGGACTGTAGGAATTCTTTACATCACCTACAATAATAAAATGAACCAATCCCTAAATAAAGATGCTAAGAGACAGGTATTTTGCAGACAAGAAAACCTTTTATTTTAAACCACAAATAGTCAGCAGGTGGCCACAACTATCCATGTTTCATTAAAATCACATAAAACCTAGGTACAAAAGCACCACTGATTATTGCTCTAGAAAAAACTGCATGAAAAATTTAAATATGCACAGTAAAAACACCACAGTATGCACAGGACCAAATTTTCAAAGCAAGTGCATGGAGTGCTGAATCAGTTTTACATACAGCTTCCAATATTAAACTGATATTTCTTTTACTTGAGGATGATGGAAATTTTCAAAAAGCAGGACTATGAGAGGTACAATGTCCATCCTTATATATTTTGTATGCCAACTAGTAGAGTCCTAAAAAAATTAGCATTTACAAAATACTTGGTAAAAATAGCTTTTAAAAGTTGTCCCAAGAGGTACATAAAATCAACCCTAATGTTTCATGACAATTCATTCTCTCTTGTTATCTACAGATTCAGTTTTCTGTGCCTGTGAAAAAGAAAAAGATACAGTTATCACTTAAATTATTATAATCAAAGAAAAGTCCACCCACCAACACACACACTTTTGAACATGTTTTTTGGCAGCTCTACTGTACAACCTACTTAAGACTCTGGGTGGAAAACAGACAAGGCAGGAATACATTATGCCAACCCTTTGCTGTGTTTATTGCTTTCTGCTTTTCAAACAACCACAGAAGCCTTACCTGCAAGTTCCCATTGTTCATAATAAAAAAAAAACAAAACAAAAACACCCAAAAAACCCCACCACACTACTATCTGATTCTAGTCACTGCAAACATGCAGAATTTTCTACTGTACCCTTAACTCTCACTGTTTCAATCTGCCCCTTTACTGACAGTGTGCTGGGTGGGGTACTTCTGGAGGCTGAGACATTAACAGTTGAGCGAGAGATGTGGATCTGTAATAACATTACAGGTAATAAAAAGAGACATTATGAACATGCTATCATGGGCTGAAGGACTGAGCAATTTCTTTTAAGACACTGATTCAGTCAGTGGGAGGCATTTATGGAAAGTACCTCTTCAGCTTTAGTTTCACCATTTTCAGATGGTGCAGTACCTTCCTTTCCAGCTTCCTGCTTCTCCTCCTTCTTCCCTTTAGCACCTCTGTTAATCTTTGCTCCAGGTTCTTTCTAATAGGAGATCAAAGCACAGGGAAACAGAGTATGTTAGATACAGAGTGGTTAGCGAAAATCAATCCGCCTCCATCTGGACACGAGGGGAAACACAAAGATGGCTATCATGGTGGTCTTCAGGGGAAAATGGGAACCTAGTTGTGCTGGGTTTCAACTTGGTTACCCTGAGTCTCTATGAAAATGCAACAGGATATTTGGAAAGTCCACCGGACTTTCCTGCCATGGCATGGAGATGACTGCCCTCATGTACTTTGTTGGGTGGGCCTCCTCTCTCTGGTGAGCCGAGGTTCTGCCCTGGAGAGGGCAGCAGGAGGACTGGAGGCAAAGTGGAGGAGCAACCTGGCTGGGGTGGCTTTGCTGCCTCTCTCCTTTGAGATGCCTCATGTGGAGACAGGCAGCTTGCATGGCTAAAAAGGCCAACAGAATACTTGAAAATGAAGGAAAAGTTCCTAATTTTAAGACCAAGCCACAGAAGTGAGTTCTGCTTCTGAAATCACCAATCCAAACTACTATACACAGTTTCCAACAGTTCACAACAAAGGACAGTACACTGAGGGGCCGAGTGCAGAAGTTATTTGGGGTAAGTTTCTTGATAATTATGCACTTCAATGTTCTCATCTGCAAAACAGGATGTTCTCATCTACCTCAAGAGAGCTGGTGTGAGGGTTATATGAGTAAAACAGTCAGAACAGTGTCTGGCAGAGTATAAAGGCAGGTATTAATTATTCGTTAGTATTGACTATTTTATTTTGCTCTTAGTTTACAGGAGGTTGGAAGCCCCTCTCCCACTCCCGGTGCTGGTGGCGGCAGTCGTCAAGGCCCAGCCTCACCTCATCTGAGCACCACATGCACGGCATGTTCGGAGCTGCCAGCACCCTCTGGATAGCAGGCTTCTCAGAGCAACCTGCTCTGATGTCCTGCATTCCACTGACCAAATGAAAACTGCGCTTCATGCCTTTTAAGAAAGCTTCATGCCTTTTAAGAAAGCCAGTAACTGTGGTAACAGCTTTCCGGTCAGTGCATTTAAGCCTGAATCATACATAACACATGGACTTTTCTGGGGTGATCTTTGGTATGGAATTATAATTTATTCATTGTTTAAAAAGCCAAAGGCAGGAGGAGGGGAGCACCTCTTACCTTAGCAGATGTTTTTCTTGGTTTAGGTTCAGGTTTTGGTGGAGCAGGTTTCTGCAAAGACAATTTGAATTATACAAACACTGACAAGGGGAACCGAGGGAACACAAGGGTAAAAAAGAACACAAAAGGACTGCAGAAGACAGCCATCCTTTCTGAGTATGACTTTGTTCATTTAAAGACTATCTCGTCCTATTTCCAGCGTCAGGTAACAGCATAAAGACTTCGGCATTTCATTTAACTATTTTCATCCTGGGTTTGCAAGTGAACGGCAGGTGAGATCGAAAAGCCGACTCATTATTATTCCCTGGTCCAGAACAGCTCTCCGGGAACAGGTTTAAGCTTCTATCTGTGATGTCTCTGTATTTCCTTTTATCACAGCACAGCAGCAAGAGGAATGACTCGGGCCCTTGGCCAAGTGACTCCATGAATTCCGTTGCACTGGCCTTCCCAACAGTCTAGAAATCATAGTACAATCGCAGGCAAAGCCCATCCGGTAATGAAGGCTGCTGCCTGTGAAGTAGTTCAAAACCACTTCCAAATCCTTCCCTCTCTGAGGTAGATTTCAAATTCTGTCGCCAAGCTTCTTCCTATTTTATCCTCTCCAATGCCAACTGAAGGTGAGAATCTCCTGCCCTCCCAGACACTGGGCTCATTTGTCTCTAGAGCTATTTATTAAGAATACAATTACAGCGGCAACATGTCCACTGTTGGTTCCTAAAGTTTAAGATCTTTCATGGATATTATTAGCCAAAAAGCCCTCTAGGAAATGATTTCTCTCCTGTCTTATGTGGTCCTCCTCACGCTCCCAGGAGCAGCACGCAGGAGCGGCACGCATAGCCCTCTGGCTGAGGTCCTCCATCCTCAGAGCTCTGGCCTTCGCCAGCTTTCTAGGGGCCTGAGACCAGGAGGGAAAGATAACTTGTCTAAACCATGGGTTCTTTCTAGATATTTTAGGCAGATATTTTTCTTATAGAGCTAGGGGGAAAAAATAAATGTACCTCTCTCCCAGCACTAGTAGAATAGTTTTAAACCAAAAATATTAGCCAGGCTCCTCCCCTGTGGAGAAAAATGCATGTCCCTCCCAATGTCTCTCACGGGTTCAGGTTCGTACTGAATCTGGCCGTTTTTATCAAGGGCATAAAGTGAAATTTTAGACAGTTCAACTGCAGAAGATAGGCTGTTAGAAATGACCTTTCAAATAAAAAAAGAGAATTGAGCTTGAAAAGGAAGGAGACTTTTTATTAATCTTCTTACCACCCTAAATCTGTAGTCTTCTTCCCAAATACAGCAGCTTTCACAGTTCCTAAATGGTCATGATTTAAAAATTTTGTCATTCCAAGTTTTGACATGTTATATTAATATACACGTTTTCTCAATTTACAGTGAATAATTTCCTTTTATAACATTTCCTGTGAGACACCTGACTCACAGGACTCAGCCTCTGTTTTTGATGGGACCAAGAAGGAAGTTTTGTAGTGGGTGATCCCGCTGCCTCAGCGGAGGCTGTGTGGGCTCAGCAGGGGTGCTCTCAGTGGAAGGGACTTACACTGCTGGTTCCTAGAGCTCAAGAAAAGCCTTCTTTTACATTTGAATTTTCCTTTGACTTACAAGGACTATTCCCTTAACTAGCTAGAGGTCCACAACAGCATCCCCAACTCTTACACCTTCCTGATGACTCTGATATCCCTTCCTTAGGGGACTCACGTGAAAGGCTGGCTCACCTAACCACTTAGCTACACTTCTGAACCTGTGAGTGGACCTAAAGCACATTTCTGCGCACAGGTGTGAACAAAGAGCAAATCCATGCTTGAGGCTCCTGTGATATCTAGTACAGGGATATATGCTGTCAGCCAAAGTGTCAGTGCCTTCCCCCAACCCTCTCAGCGGGCCGCTTGGGCTGCAGCCATTTTACCAAACTTCTCTACCAGAGTCAGGCTGATCTGTTAGTGGAATGAGAATCAGTACATCAGGAGGGCGGCAGGGAGGTGCACCGGAGCCGCACACAAAAGCTGGTGATGGAGCACAGTCCTGGCCGGGCCTCGGCCACACCTGCCCATTCAGCTGTGATTCTAATCCCCATCTCTTCCCTGGGCACGGCCCACAGAAGACTCCAAGTGATGAAGTAAAATTACTACGTTTCTGAAGATATTCTGGGGCTGAAATGAGGCGAAAATGTACGGATTCAGACAATTCTCTGTATATTCTGACACTGGAATAAAATGTTGTAAAGCATGAGTTGTGGAGAGAGGCTCAGACTTCTGTCCACTTCAGCATATCAGCAGTAGAATTTGGAGACAAGGACTTTGCTTAACATACTTCTTTTGTTTCAGAGATTTAGCAATATCACACAACATCCTGGGCTTCCTATTCTTGGTAATGGTGCTGGCCACTCTTTTTTGCTGACATATCTAATCAAGTGAATTGCTTGGCAACATGAGTCAGCTTTGCTAGAAATTGTGACCCCGGGTGATTTTCAAAAAGAAAATAAACAAACTCAGGGGAAATGACATCTAATCTTCCTTTTGCTGTTTTGCTTTGGAAGATGGGAACACGAATGAATAAGAAGTAACTCCAAAGGGTGTGTAAGGCACTTACTGCTGACAATCTGGCAGACCGTCTTGTGGGCTACAAAAGAATGGAAAAAAAATTTTAGTAATTATACACAATCGAGTTGATTTTAAAAATTCATGCTTGGTATATTTTGCTTGGTTGAAAATATAATGTATGACTCCATCCCCCTCTCTGGGTTAGCATAGTGAAGCATGCTCAAGTCCTGTATACTGTAACACTCCAGAGCAAGTGTTCCTGTAGAGGTGTGGGCACACTGTTCAAATAAGTGGCCTCTCCCAATTAGGGGTGTGGCAAGTAAGAAAGGGAAGGGATAAGGAAGATGAATTCCAGCTCCACCCTAAACTATCATCTCTTCTTTTGTGATAAAATTGACAGCAGGAGTACTGAAGTACTTTAAGAAATGGTCTCCAGTCTGACTCTTGTTCCTTAAAAATGATTAATACAAGAAGAGACTTACATAACTGCATAGAAACCAAAACAGTAGGAGTTCCCTACCTTTCTGCTATGTTAAAAAAGAGAGTGACTAGAAGTCTCACACAGTTAACAAAAGAGGCTTTTCATCTATAACAAAATATCCACACTTATCTACTAAAAAAAATATGTTCCAAGATTTAACTAGACTAAAAAGTTCACTAATATTTTCTTTTGATTTCAGTTTAGAAAATTGAGAGAGGAACTATAGGGATTAGATATTGAATTTAGAGGCTGATATTTTTCAGAATTTTTTTATTCAAGGATGGTACATGTTAATAGCCAATGAGACTATAAAGAACATTCTAAATAACAGAACTTGAACAGAGTCCTAGGCACTTCAGCAATAATACACAGAATTGATCTTCTACTTACTATCCAGCAGAAGCTAGCTCCCCCGGGGATTTCACATTCTACAACTACCTTTCTTTACAAGTGTTCCAGAAATAAAAACCTTATACCTTTTGTCTGTTTTATTTGCTACTCTGCCTCCAACAGAAAAATGTACTGCTAACTCACAGTACATACTCAAGAATATTTGCTGAGTAAAAGAATTCAAGCTTTTCCCTAATTCTTACTTCCTGATGCAGACTTTGCCTCATTATGATAGTATAAATGTTTCAAATAATTTTTCTTAGGGGGGTCAGCAAAAATGGTCAGTGGGAACCTGTGCCATGATTTCAAGGAATTGTGGCCATTCTTGAAGCTGTGCGTGGGTCAGTGTAGGTCAGTCGGTCAGGCCAAACTGAAAGAAATATTTCTTGCCATCTCCACATCTAAGAACTTTCTTGCTGAAAATAGCCAGAGAAGCTAAACTCATCTTTCTTTAAACTACAGAAGGAAATGAAAAGCCAGAGCTTCCATGAATAATTTTAACCTTGGGGTCTCAAGGGAAGATCAGAGCTGGACTTAAGGCCAGTGAGCAGAATGTGGGAGAATAGGAGACTGTGCAGGTTAAGTGGTTGACTGGGAAATATTCACTGCCCAGGGCAGGAGGGTGGAGGGCTCAGCACACAGCTCCATCCCCAGCCCCGTGACTGGCAGGGGAGTAAGGTGTAAATCAGATTCTCCACAGGAAGTAGTAAGTACCACAGTGCATTTTCCATGATGCACTCACAAAGTTCTCAGGAATCAGGACCCAAATTCTGCAATGCCTCTCCCAGGATGGTCAGTCCATTAACTGGGTGTCATTGAAGAAACGCAGCATTTTCCCTTAAATGGGGCAACAGTGGGTATCTTGTGCTTCTTCAACATGCTGAGTGTGGAGGAGCAAAGGAAGACCTGCCATTCACCAAACAGAGTTCGGCTTTGAAGCTTCTGGGTGGCCTCAAGCACCACCTGTACCATCTCACAAGGTTGGCAGGGGAAATGGTACCCTCCATGAACCTCATCTGAATCCCTCCTGGCTTGGCTGCCTGCCTATGTGCACCAAGTTGGTCTTAACCCATTGCTCACCTCATCTGTCTTCGGGTCTGTATGCCTTGCTGCACAGAACCAACTTTCTCTTGTATCTTGGTAGCTCTAATGTCTAGCAGAAGCCCTCAATAAATGCTGAGATGAACGGAAGAGGTAAGCACCATAAACCAGTAAGTTACTCATCTACTCCCTACTTTGGGCCTGAAAAGGGCTAAACATATTAACCATTACTCCTGACTGCCGGCCAGTTGTCCTGGGTAAAATCCCATTGAATTGAGATAAAAATTATGCAAAAAATTCCCCATCTGCAACACTCTTGCTCCTGTCCTCACCTCTCCACATCGACACCTGAACACAATAAATAGGCTGAGTGATGTCAGAAAGCTCTTTGGATTTCCTGAGACATTCCAAAGCACTGCTCTGCAGGGGCTGAAAGTGGTTTGCCCCAAAGGACTTAATTCAGGTCCAGTACAGAGTTCAAAAAAAAAAAAAAGCTTAGGAAATTAATACAAAAATGAAGTTTTCCTCTAACAGCTGTCTAAGCCAGTCTCTGCAAAGCATATCTTTTACTGTAAAATCGTTTTATGACTTCCTACCTAAAATTAACCAGATCTTGCTATGCCATAAAAGACTTTTCTTAGTAAGCATCACAAGAAATTTTCTTTTTTACTGCGAACAGTGAAGGCTGTGCCTAACCTTTCACTCAGTCGGCAGTACTCATTATGCATTCAAGTGTGGATGCCTTCCTGGAAAGTTCCATCAGCCTTCACAGCCTTACAATCTATAAATGATTGAACTATATTTATTGGATATGAAATAGAATGGACTGCTATTTTTTCTTCCTTAAAACAGTAGCATTGAAGTACTCATTTAGGACTCTGGCTGGTTGGATAGGACTAAGGAAAAAAGATATTAAGAATTTGTCTTGATTTGTTGATTAAGTGTGAAACCTCAGGCCAATGCGGCCAAAAGAATGGCTCTTAGGGAGGCAAGAAAAGCTTTTAGAGTGACAAGTCACCAGCCTGGTGCAGTGGTGCATGCTGCCTGTGATCCCAGCTACTCAGGAGGCTGAGGCAGGGAGATTCCAAGTTTGAGGCCAACCCGGGCAGCTCAGAGAGACCTTGTCTCAAAGTAAAAAGGGCTGGGGATGTAGCCCAGTGGTAGAGTGCTTGCCTAGCAAAGATGAGGCCCTGGTTTCAATACCAAATACCATCAAAAAAGGAAAAAGAAAAAAAAAAGAATGACAAGTCACCAGAGAGTGAGATATACAATAAATGTGAGTATATCACTGTGCTTTCAGGATTTGGCATAGCAGAATTATCTAGTAAGCATTTGAGTAACTGATCATTCCCTAGGTGGGAGAAAATTCTAGTGAAAGCTACTCTAAAAGACAGTCTTCTACTTAAATGTCTGAGTTGCAAAAGTAGCACACAAGTCTGATCTCACAATGACGAAGTCCACAGGGATAGCTAAAACCAAGGCTTTAAAAACGAGGCTTTAAGGCCAAGGAAGTACAACCATGTACTTCCAAGCAAAACCTGAAAGTCAAGTTGCTTGTAATTCTCAAAAACAAGTGAGAAGTTAAATAGAAATTGCCTGCTTTTCAAAACTGGGGAGTAGGGAAAGATACAGTCTTGGCTGGGTAATGGAGAAGACTGGGAACTGGACCAGCTTTTTATGACTGTCACAAAATGCACATGAGGACAGAGGATTTTGGATCTGGAGTTCAGATATCTTTCCTGGTTCTCCTACTTACAAGTTGTGTCACTTGGTGAAAATCATGCTATTTCTCTGGGAAAGTTGCTTGCTGTAGTTAAAACAGCAGTGGATAGTAACATCCACCTGTTATCAAAAATAGCACTTCCCTGACATTCACTATTCCCTTCCTTTGCTTTATTTTTTCTTTATAGCAACTATGCAATTATTTTATTTTATTCCCTTCCCTACTAAAACGGAAGGTCTGTGAAGGCAGGACTTTTGCTTTTTTGTTCACTTGGGATCCACAGGGCCTAGAACAGTGTCTGGTGTGCTATAGGTGTCCATGTATTTTTGATAAGGAATAAGGAAGGGGCAAGGGTGTAGTTCAGTGGTAGAGCTTAGCATGTGCAAGGCTCAAGGTTCAATCTTTAGCACCACAAGGGGGGGGGGGAGAAAAAGAAAAAGAAAGAAAGGAATGAATCTTAAGGGTTATTGTATGGCTCAGACAAAATAATGGATGTGAAAGGGCTTTGTAAACTGCTCAGAGTAATGATCGTAATACATTGTTTCGGTCACTTATTGTCCAAGTCTCCTGAAGTGCTGTACTGTACACAATGCCCTTCAAATACCACAGCGGTGGTGGAAGATTTTCAAAAGAGGACCCCCTTTGTAATTGCTATCTATTCACCATAGCCAAGGCTGTGCATACTCAATGACATAACTGGAAAATCCAGTTTGAACTGAATTTCAATTCAATGGGAAAAAAAAATCAATGTACTCTCTGACAGTTTTTACCATAAGCCACCAGCTAACTGACTGACCTCTTTACTTTTCAAACAACTGTGTTGATATCCTGAAGATAGATCATGAGTTTTAATCTGGCCTTGACTTAAATGACAGGTAAAGAGTCTTCTCTAGAAAAGATTTTTGTTACTAATAATATAAAAATATAAAAAATATATAGAATATATAAACTATAGAAATGATAAAAACATAAATATAAATAATAAAGATTATTGGGCTAAAATAATAAATATGACAGCTATATAAGCAAACACACACATGTATCTTTTATATCTACATATTTTAACCAGCTTGATTTGCTTTTAATATAGAGGGGCTGGGGAGACTTTTGGCTATCAAGTAAGTGTAAATGCTTTCTAAGTTTCCTGGCTGATGATCAATTCAAATGTCAGTCCTCAAAAAGAAACCCATATGCTTTTTTTGATACCCAAATCTAACCACATTAAGGTTATTTACATTTAGCTAGTTGTCCTAAATATTATATTTTGTCATTTTCCAAGAAAATTCAAGCATTTATCATATTTTATTTAGTTTTTTTGGTTGGTTCTAGCATTCATGTGGTGACTTGACTTTGGATCACAAACTTCATGATTATCCCAAATTCTGTCAGACAGTGAATACTAAGTACACGGATGCCCATTTTCTTGCTGTTATTTGTTCATTTTCTGTTTTGTTTGTTTGTTTGCAGTGCTGGGGATTGAACCCAGGGCTTCTCTCATGCTACGCAAGTGCTCTACCATTAAGCTATATCCCCCAGCCCATTTTGATTTTATTTTGAGACAGAGTCTAGCTAAATTGCTCAGGCTGGCCTCAAACTTTCAGTTCTCCTGCCTCAGCCTCCTGAGCAGCTGGGATTACAGACATGTGCTGCCATGCCCAGCTAGGTAGGTGGATGGTAGAGACAAGCAGTTTTGTTTTACTTCTTTTTATTTTTTTTTTTAAACAGGGCTTTGCTAAAGGTTGTGGAAGGCCTTGCTAAGTTGCTGAGGCTGGCCTCAAACCTGCGATCCTCCTGTCTCAGCCTCCTAAGTACTGTGATTACAGGCACGTGCCACCACACCTGGCTTTGTTTTACTTTTTTATAGTTTTTGTTATGGATTTTCCATTTGAGAGAATGAATTTCCTTGTACAAATACTGTGCGGGGTTTTGGTATCATGACAAACTTCTCTGAATTATTAACCACAATATGAATCATGTAATCAAAGAATCTGTAACTGGACATTGTTTATGTCTCTTTCATGACCCTTTTAGTTCATAAATTCAAGGGTAAGGCTATAGTTTTCCACATACTGCGTGCAAAAGCGAATGGTTATCATCACAGACACATTGATTTCCTACTCTTAAAGTCATAATATAACCATGAAGAGTCCAACCAAAGCATCTCTTCCAAATTCTTAGTCTTTTGGAGGTTTCTGTATTTTAATACAAAGCATCTTTGAATCATTGCCTAATTATCTCAATATCATAAGAATTTTCTTAATAAAAAAAGCTTTACTATTTTCACATACTATGTCTCCTTCTATAGTTTTTGACTTTAGAGGAGAATCCTTTTAGGTGGGTATTCAGAATCTAAAGAGTAATTTATAATTCACTCACTGGAGCAGAAACTTTATGAAATCAACAGGCTTTCATTTTCTTGCTATGAAAGGCAGACTTTGTTCTCCTTGATGAATTTACCTATTATTTCTCTCTTTGCCCAGAAGGAATACTCAGTATCTGCCTTGACAGACAGCAGGATCAACAGGTAGAAACATAAACACCTCCTCAAACAAAAATACCTCCTCAATGCATCTGAATGAAACATACCTAGGCCAAGCCAGACTACACACAGACACTTATCCCTGGTTTATGTAGTCTCAGTAATCTTGTTTATAATAGTATTATTTCGATGTAGACAATTATCTTCAACTTAACAAATTAAATTGAGCATGTCAAAGATACTCTTACCTCCTGCTTGGTTACTTTGGATCC
>PVJS01007997.1:26756-54471 GCA_004027185.1 Glis glis
ACACACACACACACACACACACACACACACACACACACACACACACCATAACTGCTCTACTTTTAAAATAGGAAAAGAATTGCCGGGCGTGGTGGCGCACGCTTGTAATCCCAGTACTTTGGGAGACGGAGACCGGAGGATCCGGGTTCGTGGCCAGCCTCAGCTCTCGCTCTCTCTCTCCCTGTCTCTCTCTCTCCCTGTCTCTCTGTCTGTCTCTCTCTCTCCTTAGTGAGGCCCTCCACAACTTCGTGAAACCCGGTTTCAAAAATAAAGTATAAAAAATAGGGCCGGGGGTGTAGCGCGGAGGTAGAACACCCCTGCGTTCAATCCCCGGTACCGCAAAAAAAAAAAAAAAAGGAAAAGAATTGATCTGAGCCCTTGTTCTCAAGGTACATGCACCCTAAGCAATTTTAATTTATCTTTGATAAATCCACCACCAGTTAAACAGCAGGGACTCAGCAGTCAGTGCCTGGGATCTACCTTCTTTCTGTTCCACGTGATCGTTTTAGTCATTTTGTTCCTTTAGGATAAGGATGGGATGCTGGTAAAGCCCAGGCCAATCATAAAAGCATATTTCTGTCCTTTATTTATTTGCCTCCCTTTGACTTCTAGCCCATTTCTTGATACGATTTGACAATTTATCATGGATTACTATTTTTCCATAATCAGCTCCAGCATCTCCACTACACTCCTCGCCTGGGCCTGACAGGCAAGCAAGAGCCTCTCCACCCCAGCTGACTTGCTTCCAGGTTTTGACCCATCCCCTGGGGCAGCACCTGCCCACTCCATGACAGCTCAAACCTGACGGGAAACGAGGCTGCATACCACGATGGGGGACGCACTTTATATCCCTCCTGTATTTTAAAGTGTACTTGAGATTTGTAAGACACTTCACATATCCCAACATATTTCTACTGGCTAAGAATATACGATACTGAAACAAGTAAGTTAATAAGAAAATCAAACTTCAGCACAGTTTACAACTATGTAAAGCTGGAAGGTAAATAAATACTCGCTCGCTAAGCACAAGTGGACAGCTGATGTGAATAGAGCTCCAATCAGAAGAAAATACAAATAGTGAACTGACATTTAGCACAATGTTTGACTTAGCAGAAGCAAACAAAAAAAAAAGCTATGTGGTTATGTCTCATCTAATAAAAAAAAGAACAAATTTTACAAGATCATAAAACCCACTGTTCAGTGGGGCTGGTAACACTATAAATTAATATAATCTTTTCAATGAACAACCTGACCATATGAAAAAGACACACAAGACTAATCAGACAATAAATCAGTAATTTCAATTTTAGAACCAGGACTCCAAAAAAACCCTCTTTGTAGAATTATGTTTTTATTTGTATTATCTAATATGGAACTGGAAACAATTTACATATTCAGTAAATAATAGAGAAAAGTTTATGTAAATATTAATGCAATGGGATTAAAAATAGGCTATCTGAATATTTTCTAAATTAAAAAACTTAGATAATAAAATAGTAAGCAAAACGTTACATGCTAAGTACACATAAAATCTTTGAGAAAAACAAAAACTCTTTGTGATAGTTAATCTAGGTTGTCAACTTGACCTGATCATGACACACCCAAGATTATGTGATTTTGGGTGTATAACAGCAGATTAAACAGAAAGCCCTGCCCTGAATGTAGGCAGCAGGATTCTGATAGGTGTGGACTTAGATAAAAGAGGAAGAAGCCGCGTAGAGTGTGCGCGACTCTTTCCGAGGAAAACGCATCTGCTCTCGCCTGAGATCGTCGGCCACCGGCTTCGCCTTTCTCTGAAGAGCTTCTTGATCTTCTCGGCCTCCTGCTCTTGGAACTGAAACTTCACCATCGTTTCTCCGAAAAGCTTCCTGATCTTCACGTCCTGGACTGGGACTGAATTAGTGGTTGCTCCGATCCTAAGACTCCAGCTCTTAGACCGTTCGAGCAGCTACTGGTTCCTCTGACTCTCCACGTGCAGTCAGAACCTGGGACTACATTGCTTCAAACTGTAAGCCCATCTGATAAATCCCTTTTTCAAATATACTCATTCTGTGTATTCTGTTAATCTAGAGAACCCTGTCCAATACACTCTTCAAGGCAAAGGACACAGGAAATCTCCACTCCCTGGCACTATCTGTTACCCAGAGCTTATCAGAACTTTCATGTCTATGAAGTTAGCTCCTGTTCCCCAAATTGACCACCTATTTTCTCCTCTGCAACAGAACCTTCTCTGTCCTGGAGGGAAACAGCTTTCTCTCTTCTGTTCCCCACTCTTGCACAAGAATATCTGCTTCACAGACCTTGTGATATGTCAGTCAGCTGAGCTACAGACAGCAAAGTTTCAGCAAGTCTTGAGCACATGAAGACAATTTCCATGTGGGCCATTTGGCCTTCCTCACTACCATGGTTACAAACTTGATGCTTCTGGCCACACACCGAACCCTCTGGTTGTCTGGAATGCTGCTCTCATTCATGCCTGTCAGGTCGGTCAGTAGATTTCTGTAACTGATAGGCAGTTAAGGAAGCAGTGCATAGCTATTATCTGGAAACTCAATGTTAATGACATTATTTTCAATATTTCTAAAGGCAGTGGATTAGTGACAGGCAATATAATCAAAAGATTAGTCTCTAAATTACCTAATATTGTTTGTATTGGATGAAAATTAATCAAAACAAGAAACTTGGAAGGACACAGCATCAAAGCAGGTATACTGAACATTTTAATGCCTTTGGATGGAAGGGTCTTAGTAACTTAGTGAGACCCTATTTCAAAAATAAGGAATAAAAAAATAGGGCTGGGGGTGTAGCTCAGAGGTAGAATGCCCCTGGGTTCAATCCCCAGTACCGCCAAAAAAAGAAAAAATAGAGGTGAAGAGTTACAACTTTAGACAAAGCTGGCTTCTCTGGCCATTGCTTCACAGGCTTTCTATTAATAAGCTTTGTAAGTACTTACAATTAGGAATAACCAATCTCCACCCTGGGATCAGTGTGGTACTGTGGCGTGAATGCAGGATGTGGGCTCCAGACACTTGGCTTGAATGTTGGCCCTACCTATGAGCAGGGCAGTGACTTGATCACAGAGGCTCAGTCTCTTCATCCGTGAATGACAGATGATAACGACATCTAACTCAAAGTGTCAGGCTTCCTCCAACCTCTCAGTTGGAGGAAGCATTTCATAAACTGTGAATTGTTATACAGATGTTATGCAACAGAAAAGACCTAAGATCTTCCGTAGTCTTCTGAATTACAAAGTATGAAATTGTATTGAACAGAGCCTCAATGTTGAGTAGTTTTTTCCATCCAGATTCCCTGCAAACCGGTCAACTGTTTTTGTTCTACAGACTAACAGGTAGACTATTATGGAAAGATCAGTCATTACAGGCTGTCACATCCCTTTCCACCATTAACACCTAGTCATGAGGCTGGAGAAAGGAAGGAGGAGGCCATAGCATGAAGAGATTAAAACAGATGGGCTATGAAAAATTACAAAGAAAGGGGGGAATGAAGGGTTGGGGTGCATTCAAGTGACTTCAGATGTACCTCAACCTTCTGGTGGGCTGATGTGAAGGATGAGGTGAGCGAGATGGGTTGCAGGGAATGCCAAGGCAAAGGTGTTCTTGCCCCACTTCCCAGGATACAGTAGGTATATATATAATCCAATTTGAACCAAAAAAACAGCCAAGAGGGCAAGAACCATGGTCAAACAAAAGTGTCTATTCACATCCCCTTAGCCCCCGGTTGGCCTGGGTACTGAGTTGAGAGCCAGCAAGGTGGTGGGGGGTACACAGAGGGTCCCTGTGAACACTCCCCAGGGATTCTGGGGAGTCTAGGCATCACTGAGAACTGATCTGAGGGAAAGTCAGCAGGCAGATGGAACACTGAATACCTGGTGACTGGATTAGGACAGAGAATCAGCAAAAGGGGGCTGAATTTTGGCATGAAAGAATTATTTTAAGTGAACATGGCTGATTGGGAGCAATCTCAGAAAGGCAGGTAACTCCAGTTTGCTACAAGCCAGAGACTTTGCTATGTGAGTGGAGCTGAATAAGCATCACTCTCTGGGATAAGCTGAAAAGGTACCGGCACTGGTCCGTATCAGATAAGTATGTTATCAGGTGCTGTCTTGGAGGGGTGGGTGGGATGCTCGTCAGGAATCTGATGGGCACTAGAGCTGAGTGGGCTGATGTGCCCAGAGGGATTTGTGATGGAAGCTTATACATTTGTTCCAGGCCTAAGGGGTGCCAAGGGGTCTAAGGAATAATTGTCATAATAGACCCTAGTGTCGTCCACTAAATGGGAGCACTATCTTCCTCAGCTGAAGAGATGGGGCCTCCCTGATAGCTGAGGTGGCATGTCGAGATGCATCAGGACGCTCTCTCTTCACTGTTACAATCCAGACAGGACACATAGGTGGTGTGCAGTGTGGCCACATATCAGGACTGACACAAGGAGAGTCTTTTTTCCCCACACCCAGTGCTAAGGCTAAAATGGGCAAGGTCTCTTACCTGTTCTCTCCAAAAGGTGATTTCACTTTTTAGTGTTAGTTTCTCGTGTCTTTTCAGGGAGCTGCTTGTGTGGGGATATTCCTGATTCTTCTCTCAGCCTGTGTCAGCCCTAGGCTTTTTTTCTATCACCTCTATCACTTCCCAGGAAGGGAAAATAAACTGGGGGGAGGGCGCTGCCTGCTCAATCCGATTTCAAGACATAAAAATAATAAAAGAAACAATATGTATGTAGCCAACACTTATACAGCAGGATGATACTTAAAAGAATAGCACCCAAAATCCAAGGACACAGAAGCATGACAATAGAAAGATGTCAAAAAATATAAACTAAGCCAAAAGCTATAATAAACTAGGAACAACCCAAATATCCATCATCAGGAGGATAGTAAAATATATTGTGGTATATAATAAAACAATATGTAGCAGTGAAAACAAATGGACTATGGGTATGCCCATCAACCTGCATAGATCTCACCAACATCATGTTGGACACACACAGAAAATTATTATGTAAATCTAAACAAAGTTAAAAAATGCATAAAGTGATAAACCTATAAAGAAAAGCAAAGAAGTGATAAATATGAAATCAAGACAGAGGTTACATTAGGGTGAGACGAGAGGGAGGGTGGTTTGACCAAGAGAAACAAAGTCACTGGTAAATGTTTTATTTCTTGAGCTGGATGGTGACTACATTGGTTTATTATTCCTATTTAAGTTATATATCTGTGTAGATACTATGTATGTACATATGATACGTTTTATATTAAAATGTCTGTTTTTTAAAAAAATAAGTTCTGAAGCAAACTGTCCTGAGGGAAAAACAAGTAGTAAACTTACTTTTAATGACAAATTCTGAAAATAAAAGCAGTTTGCTGAAATAAAAACCTCAAAGCATGGATAAACTCTGGATGAGGAACAGTATAAGAATGATGAGTTGTCACAGACTTCTGAAGAATGAACCCAGAACACAGCAACGAGCAATAAAGACATGAGCAACAGGAAAGAGAGATTCGAACACTCCAGGTTAATTGAGAAGCTCCACACCAATCTAACAGACATTTCAGAAGCACAGAATTTCCCCATACTGAAGTCCGGAGTACCAGACTAAAGCTCACATCAAGTAATATACTGGGGGTAAAAACCCAGAAGAATGCAATAAGATACTGTAATAAAATTACAGAATATCAAGGAAAATGAGAAAAATCTTAAAAGGTATCAGAGGTAAAAGATGAATCATCTTAAAGAATTACTTCTCCACTAACCACTATAAATGTAAGAAAATACGGAGTGTCCTTCAAGGAGTTGCAAACTGTTAACCTAGAACTCTACACCTAGCTATCATTCAAGTGATGGCAAAATAAAGCCATTTCAGGGTACAAAGAGAGTTCGCAAAGTCTTTCAGCAAGGAGCTATCATTAAAGGGCCAAATTCAGCAATAAGAAAAATGAATCTAGATGAAAGTCAAGTATATAAGAAAAATGGCCACCTGTAGTGGCCCACACTTATAATCCCAGCTACTTGGGAGGCTGAAACAGGAGGATCACAGGTTCAAGATCAGCCTGGACAACTTATTGAGACCCTGTCTCAAAATAAAAAATAAAAAGGGCTGAGGATGTAGGTTAGTGTTCAAGACTGAAGCACTGGGTTCAGCGTGTGTGTGTGTGTGTGTGTGTGTGTGTGTGTATGTGTACTGGAAATTAAATCCAGAGATGTTCTACCACTAAACATCCCCTTTTAAATTTATTTCTGGCACTGGGATTGAACCCTGGGGCATTCTACCTACAGCTACAGCCCCAGCTCTTTTTATTTACTTAATTTTTATTTTGAAACAGGGTCTCTCTCTCTAAGTTACAGCATGCTGGCCTCTAATTCATCATCCTCCTGAGAAGCCACCCAAGTACTGGGATTACAGCATGTGCCACTGTGACCAGCCAGCGCTGGGTTTTATTACCCCCCCCCACAAATAAATGAATAAAATGTAAAAAATATATTGGTAAATCTAATTAACTATTACCTGTAGATAATACTACCTATTGTTTGTGTGTATTTAAAGAAGTTTCTATTCTTTATTTTTGAAACAGGGTCTCACTAAGTTGCGGAGGGCCTCAATAAGTAGCTGAGGCTGGCCTTGAACCTGCCATCCTCCTATCTCAGCCTCCCAAGTACTGGGACTGCAAGCATGCGCCACCATGCCTGGCTTAAAGAAATTAAGAGAAATCCTAGACCAGTGCTATATGTAGAAATAGAACGTGTAATTTTTGATTTTCTAATAGTTACACTGAAAGAGTTAAAAAACAGGTAAATTACAATATTTTATTCAACTAAGTATATCTAAAGCTTTATCATTTTACCATGCAATAATATAAAATTATTAATTTAACTTTTCACAATTTTTTGCATTAAGCCTTTAAATCTGGTGTGTATTTTACACTGAGAGCACATCTCCACTCAAGAACTAAATTTTCATTGGGACTATCTGGTTTGTATTTAGAGTTCATAAAATTTATAGTAGTTTCACCCAGATTGTCTCAAACATTCCAGTAATGGAATCTTATGCAAATTTTAAAACTTAAAGTGGTTAAAATTAAATAAATTTTAAAAATCCAGCTCCTCATTTAAAAAAAATACGTAATAACTTCATGTAGATGGTGGCTACCATACTGGGCAGCAGAGTTTGAGACGGTAAAAGCCACAGTGAACAGAAAAAGAAGTATACTAGGGTTTTGGTTTTGTTCTTGGAGGATAACAAATACAGAATAACTTTATACTTTGTTAAAATAAAATGTAGAGATTACTGCTGAAAAATTTAAGAAAAGAAATAGGCTCTATAAACTTCTAAATCGGGAGGAGAGAAATGAAGCAAATTTAACCAATCAAAGGCAGGGATGAACAGAACAAGACAAAATCTCATGATAAATAGAAAGCACACAATAAGTCATTAGAAAAGTAATAATAATATGTCTAAACAGTATATTCATTCATTATGTCAAATGACAGAGGTATGAAACAGCAATACATATACATGATTCCATTTATACAAAATTTGAAACATGCACAAATTAATATTAGGGATGCACATATGTATCATAAAAATATAAAACATGGACAGGAAGAATACACACCAAGTCTGTGAAAGTAGTTACTTCTAAGGAGGTACACAAAAGGATGTCAGGGGCTGTTTGGAAGGAAACAAACTTTATCTGTAATAATTTATTTTTTAAAATGATCTGAAGCAAATATAAAAGATTCAAATTTGTGAACTCTGAGTAGCAGGTAAGCTGGTATGTTATATTATTTCCTGAATTCCTCTGTTTTAATTTTTCTCTATTTTTATTGCTTACATTGGGAGGAAAAACAAGACTAGAAACAAACTTATTCTATTAAGCGCAATTTAACAGTGTCGGGTCTATTCCCTGACACATATTACACAATACACTGCATTTTCTGTGTTTCTTACATGTCTTAAGAATCTGGCTCATAGACTGGCTCCTTTTCTCTGCAAGACATATCTTTGCTTCACTCATGTGACAGGAAGGAACTGGATGCAGAGCTCGCTCCAGCTAGCAGCAGAGCTGGAGGTGGATGCTATCTGCATTGTCCCTTTACACAAAAGTGCCTGGGTCCTGCCTCTGCAAGACACACAAGTGTTCTGAAAGAAACACACCTGTATTTTTCTTAAGTCTTTAAAGCAGTTCAGATCAGGAAACAAAGAAGAGAACCTTGGAATTTTCATTCTACAGACAATTCATTAGGAACTGACAGGAAGTGCAGCTTCTCTCATAGTAGGTGGTGGTGACCACCCCTCAGAGGGGCACTGTGGGGTAATGAGCCCCGTTTTCTCCCTCCAAACTCAGAAGGTCTCAGAGAAGATGGGTAAATCCTTATGCCCTTCAGCAGTTGCTTGGGAACTACTCTAGATGCCAAGAGCCTGAGGATCTGTCACTGTAGAAGAAGGTCCTGAGGGTGTGGCAGGAGACTGGGAAGAACAAGGCCTGTGTGTCCTGGTGACACACACACACACACACACACACACACACACACACACACACACACACACGACGAAGAGGAGGGCTCAGAATTCTCAGCGGGACTGCCGGACCTTTCTTATATTAAAGTTCCAAAAGGTCTTTACTGTTAAGTGTAGACTCTTAAGGGTTTTACTTCTAAGAGTTTAGGTGACAAGGGCTGTTGCTTTATAACTTCAGTGAGTTAGATGAAAGCCTAGAGTACTTTAAGAAACTCAAGTAACCACTTGCCAGAACAATACAATAAATTCAGTCTCAATCCTTGTGTTATCCATGCCAATGTGTTAAAGCTGGGAGTAGATATAACAGTGAAAATAGACCAACAATTACTTATTTTTATTCTTTAAGAGAATGTATTACATTGAGGTGTTTTTCTCCAATTTGCTGGCCAATACTTTAAAATTATTTCTATTCAAGATTTCTTTAAAATTACTTTGCATATTCTATTATAAATCTAAGGCGGGAGAGAAAAAAAAATAGTCCGATAGTGAGCTTGTTAGCAGAGAAAACCCATTTGGGGGCCAAAAAATTCAAATAACCAACCAAGAAAAAGATTGAAATGTGCTTATTCCTCTGTCGCTCTTCATCTAAATTAACACATAACTACTTGATTAACACAAGCTTAATTTTTCCCATAAATGGGGGTACTGCCCATGAAATTCTTAGGAGGTTTTTCAAATAACAGGTAGTTTCCTTAAATTAAAATATTCCTATGACACATGAAACACACAGGAAGTTTTATTCGAAGCTGCAAGTACCATATGTTTAACACTGGCATGACTGTTTTTCATTCATCCTGAAGCTCTATGTGTGGGATCCCTCAATGTGGCATTGCTTTTTAAAGTAATCTTTAAATATCCAATGCTTGGAATTGAGAGGTCACATTCACAGTATTAACGATCAAACCTATGTCAAATTTCTTTGCCACCTCCTTCCATGTTTGGCTAATCAATTTTGCCAGGTAACTTCTATAAATCCACATCGCACCGATGAAGGTCATTGCAGGCTAGTGTGTCTTCCCAAAATATTTTGCTATTCAAGATAAAAGTAATTGAGTAAGAGCTCTGCTTCAAGAGGCTTTGGATGAACTGAAATAAACAACTCTCATGGGATACATAGAGGGGAATATTTCACTTGTAATCAAGTATAAAAGGTAACTAAAGCCGGGCGTGGTGGCGCACACACCTGTAATCCCAGTACTTAGGAAGCTGAGACTGGAGGATTGCAGGTTCGAGGACAGCCTCAGCACTGTAGCAAGGCTCTCTGTCACCTAGAGAGAGCCTGTTTCAAAAACAAAAAATTAAAAAGAGATGGGCAAAGACCTTTCACTCTGGGAAACACCTTAATCTGCAGCCCTAGTCAAGGAGCGCATGATATACAACGGAGTATTTTCTATTATCCCTCATTCAGGAGCTTCTTGAAATAACAATAAATAATCCATTAAAAACATATATGTTGTATTGCACATAATTTTTATTATACTGAGTTTTTAAATGGCCATATACTTTTATCTAAGTATTTTAAATAAATCTCACTATGAAAACTAAAAATGGACACAAAATCATTTCTATCGTTTTTACATCACTTTACATTTTTCAGTATGCTTTTGCATTGTTATTGCATTTGATCTTCTCAATACTGCTGAGATAAATAGGGAAGTCTTAATATTCCTGTTTTACAGATGAAGAATAGAGGTTCATTGATGAACCAGGTAAAGAGTGGCAGAGTCCACACGCGATCCAAGTCTTTGAACTCTTACACAAGGAGTCTCAGAGATGTTACCAGATGGTCATTTTATTTTCCTATTTCCCCAGATATGAATTAACTTCTAGAAAATAGTAAGCACAGGTATGATGTTCCTTGTGGTTTTACAAAACTAATAAGCTAGCTGTGGTGTGATCTATAAGTGATCACTAAAGGGGTAATAATAAGATTAAACATTATAAATAGGAGGTATAAGAAAGCAATGAGAGGTAGACTGAAATAATACAATTTAAAAAAAATGTACATATGGAATACATATGGAGCTTCAAAAGGAGTCTTTAAAGCTTCACATTTTTTGTTTCATACTTTTGTTTTCACATCATAATGTAGTTCATAGTGATAGTGACATACATGCACTCACAGCGCTTGGTGGGCTTATGTTACGTGAGATCAGCTAATCATAGAGAGTGAAGGGTCATATGTTTTCTCTCATATGTGGAAGCTAGGGAGTAATTGGGATACCAGAGGGACTCTAGATAATGGAGGAGAAGTCTCAGTGGAGCCAGGGAGGTGGTCTAAGAGGGGAGGGAAGACTGAGATTCATAAACGGAATTACTACCATCGACTATGTATATATGTGAATATACCAACGTCAATCGCAGTACTCTGTATTGGGAAGGGGGGAAATGGGGGGGCACCAAATGCTGAGTGCTTGTATGTCAATGTCAACGTGATTTACATTTGATGTGAGACTATAATGCACCAATAAAAGCACATTTAAAAAATAAAGAATAAAAAATAGGGGTGGGGGTGTAGTTTGGAGGTAGAAGCGCCTGGGTTCAATCCCCAGTACCACAAAAAAAGAACAAAATGATGTCATTTGCAGAAAAATGGATGGACCTGGAGAACATTATGTTAAGTGAGATTAGCCAGTCACAGAAGTAAAGGGTCCTATGTTTTCTCTCATATGCAGAAGCTAGGGAGTAATCAGGATACCAGAGGGACTGCAGAGAAAGCTTCACATTTTGATGTCTCAAGTCTTTGGTACATTTATCTCCCACCTACAACATACTTAATATTCATGTCTTACCACAAAGCAGAATTTAACTAATTCTGTCCAAAACTATAAAAAAAACTACAACTTACACCTAAAGACACAGAGGGGGAGGGAAAGAGAGAGAAAAGAAAAAGAAATAAGGAAACCAATACCTTTAAGAGTAGATTTTGTATTCTTTGTATGAGGTCAAAATAATCAAGATATAACATGGAAATAATATCACTTTGTATGTTTATAATTAGTTAATTAGTAACCCAGAATACTGGAATAAAGATCCACCCAGTTCTAGATCTGACACATTTTATAGCCATTAAGCTTTTAGTCTTATTTGATGAGTTCTAAAAACAAATGCACTTGTTCATTTTTAAATCCAATACCTAAGTAATGGTAGCTTAATATTTACATGTTCCTGGTGATAGAGGAAGTATCTCTTACATATAACAAATTAAGGAAGACATAATATATCTTAGAAATAGCAAATCTCACATGGTGAGATGTGAGAAAATATGATGAATTTTCAATGCTCAGAAAAAATCAATAGCTGGGAGAGGAAATTGTGTGTATGTATATGCATAACTACATACATCTGTATATAACCCTATAGACCATTAGTTACTGAAACACCTAGAAGGCTTCATGATAATGTGCCTTTTCTACCTAGCACAGGCCTGGACCCTGAGGCTAGCCTTAAGTCATGGTCACAAAGGATAACAGCCTGTTGGGTAACTTTCTATGACTGACACCTAGAAGTGATGACACGAGCCTTTATCTTAATAAAGATAACATTTTAAACAAATGAACACTCACATAGTTATATAACTCTTGATTCTCTTGTTTCATCCTTTAGGCATCTTAGCTTAAATAAAAATATATGAGGGTATTAGAAATAAACATATATGGGCAGTATTATGATAGAATGGTTAAGAGCAAAATTTTTATTTTTTTTTAATTTTTGTGATACTGGGGATTGAACCCAGAGGCATTCTACCTCTAAGCTCTACCCCTAGCCCCATTTTAATTTTTTATTTTGAAGCAGGATCTCAGTTGCGGGGGACCTCAATAAGTTGCTGAGGCTGGCTTTGAACCTGTGATCCTTCTGTCTCAGCCTCCCAAGTACTGGGATTACAAGTGTGCGCCACCACATCTGGCAAGAGCAAAATTCTTGAGTAAAAGAGGCCTGGATTAGAATGCTGATTCTGTTACCTCTTAGCTGTGTGTCCCAGAGGAAATTCCCTAATCTTACTACATTCCACTATTTCCACCTGAGAAAGGCTGTAGAATTCACTGGTAAAGACCACAGGCTCTGGACCAGACTTCCAGGGGTGAAATCCCAGCTCCCAGAGACCTTGGGGAAATGAGTTAACCTCTTGGTTTCTCAATCTTCACATCTGTAAAATGGAGGTGGGGAGAGTACACGCCTATCTGGTGGTTGAGGGGATTAAGTTTACTAATGCAGTGTGAAAGGACAGTGCCTGACTCACAGAAAGTCCCTGAATGTTAGACAGTCACAATCAATACCACTTTTCTACGAGATAAGGATACCATCACTGAACTGTTGTGAGAATAAAATTAAATAACATGAAATTACAGTATAATATTTCCCATACATTCCTTTCTCTCTCTCTCTCTCTCTCTCTCTCTCTCTCTGTGTGTGTGTGTGTGTGTGTGTGTGTGTGTGTGTGTCTGCATGTGTATGTGTGTGTTTTACTAGGGATGAAACCCAGGGGCATTCTACATTCTACTTCTGACCTACACTCCCAGCCCTGTTTTATATTTTATTTTGAAACAGGGTCTCTCACTAAGTTGCTGAGGCTGGCCTCGAACTTGCAATCCTCCTGTCTCAGCCTCCCATTACTGGGATTACAGGCATGTACCACCGTGCCCGGCTCTTTACATGTGTTTATTTCTAATAACTTCAAATAATTTCATTTAACTAAGGTTCCTAATGAATATAAAACACATAGCTCAGACTCAGTACAACAAGGCATTCAATACTGGTAGCTATTTAATTTTAATAATAATAAACATGCATCTGTTAATTGCTGATATAAATTCCTCTTAAAATACTAAATTTTGAAACCAATTTTGGAATTTAAAACCAATTTCTCTACTTCCTACTTCTGAAAGTGTGTATCATTTGCTTTATGTGACTGATTATGCATTTGCCTTAAGCACATCTAAATGGTTCTGTTTCTGGACATGCCCACAAGACATAAAACTACTGGATTCAATAAATACCTTGACCAAAGACCACTAAGTGATTTGACAGAATTCTTCAAAGAAGACAGTTAAATGGACAATAAATAAGCAGCCAGTGAAAAAGGAATTCAACATTTTGATTTGGTTTATCTTCAACACTGATTTTTAAATTACTCAGGAGACTAACATATTTCAACATACTAGGTACTGCGAAAGCAGACAGCTTAAATGGCATTTATTTCAGTCACCATTTCCAAATTGTACCCTGCAGGAAAGTGGAATATATTTCACTTTGGTGTAAACAAAAGCAGAATTTTAGGGGGAAAATATAGGAAAAGATTACTTAACTGATTTGCCAAGGGAATCTTAATGTTATATGGAGATATTTTTAAACCTTTTTTTTCTGTGAAAAAAATCACTAAGTAAAAATGCACAAAATTAAACCTTATGTTCCTTAAAAAATACTACACTTGTTATTTGGTCATTGAATGTCTACTGCCATAACTGCAGTTAATTAGACACCCAGGGTGAGGTCTGCTTGCTCCCTGTCCACTGCATGTATCAATTGTCCTCAGTTGACACGGAAGCTTGAGGTTTATTACAAGATTACCATATCACTGTGGTTCTCTTAATAATTAAAAATGTCATCATCACAATAATGAACATCCACTGGCTGTTTTATCCATGTCAGGCACTGTGCTAAGTACTTCACCTTTACCATCTCATTTAACTCCCACAGCAACTCAATGAGGTAGAATCCGGTATTATCCTGTTTTACAGATGAGGAAACTATAGTTATTAAACAGTGCATGCTAGAACCATACTGGACTTCCCCCCCTAAAAGCATATGAAATATTTAAACTTATGATTTTCTTAATTTGAAAAAATTCATTCAGCCATTTGTTCAACAAATATCTACAGCCCCTCTACTAGCTGGTTTGGGGAAAAGAAGATCAAAGCCTCGTAGACTTCATGGTCAAGTAAGTTAGAAGGATTACAAAACAAGTTCATTCAAAAATAAGTAATCAATCAAGTAACTTGTGCTGACTTAGAAACACGGTGCCAGACAACAGTCTTTAAAAAATAAGAGGGTTATTAAAGCGAGAACCCCAACCCCTTTAGCCAAAAAAATTCTTTGCCAATGTTTCTTCTTTGGACATTCAGTTTGGTCAAACCTTTGAATGCTCATAGTTTTTCATGTGGCTAATTATCACTTCCTTCCTTCCATGAGTTATAAATATTTATATATGTCTTTTTTATTCTTTCATACTGAAAGATCCTTAGTAACACCATTAACTCATTCACTCAAAAAAAAGGGTTGAAAAACACAATACTTCTTTGCTTAATTTCCCAAGGTGATGGAACCTTGCATAGAGGTAGTGCTCAACTAATGTTTGTTTACCATGGAGAGAATGAATTAAAAAAATGTACAGCTCTGCCACTTTTGAGCCTTTATTCAAATGTAGATTCCATATCAATATTTAACTCAATTAAACTCAGAAAGCATTTATGGATATCAGGCCATCTCATATTCAGACTAGGAGACTCAACATTGCTAAGTGGACAATTCTTAAATTCAGTTATAGATTCAATTCAATCCCTATCAAAATCATCGCAGGCTTTTCTTTGTAGAAATTTACAGCTGATACTAAAATTCATATGGAAACATAAAGGACCTAATAGATAAAACGATCTGGGAAATAAAATAACAAAGTGGAGGAATAATACTATCAGATTTAAAATCTCCCTACAAAATCATAATAATCGAGATTACTGGTAAATATTATAGATAATAGAACATAATTTAGAGCCCGGAAGTAAAGCTGTACATTTATGATGAAGTTTGACAAAGATGCCTAGGCAATTCAGTAGAGAAAGGATGGGCTTTTCAACAAATGGTGCTGAAATAGTGCTGAAACAATTGGGTATCTACATGCAAAAAAAAAAAAAAATCTATAAAATTGCTAGGAGAAAATAGATTAGGCAGAACTTTATTAGATATAACATTAAATAGATTTCATCAAAATTAAACACTTTTGTTCTTTAAAAGATACCATTAAGGAAACAAACTTTAAAGCCAAAGAATGGAAGAAAATAGCTACAAATCACACATCTGATAAAGAACATATATACATCAAATATATAAGGAACTCTAACAACTTAGTAATAAGTCAAACAATCCAATTTTTTTTTTTTTGCGGTACCAGGGATTGAACCCGGGGGCATTCTACCTCCGTGCTACACCCCCGGCCCTATTTTTACACTTTATTTTGAAACCATGTCTTACGAAGTTGCGGAGGGCCTCACTAAGTAGAGAAAGAGACAGAGAGAAACGAAAAGAGAGAGAGAGAGAGAGAGAGAGAGCTGAGGCTGGCCGTGAACCCCGATCCTCCGGTCTCCGCCTCCCAAAGTACTGGGATTACAAGTGTGTGCCACCACGCCTGGCAACAATCCAATTTAAAAATAAGCAAAATATTTAAACAGACATTTCTTTTAAAAATATGCATCATGCTAGTTAAAACATGAAAAGATGCTCATTATCATTAGTTATTATAGGAATATAAATTAAAATTCATTAGAATGTCTATAAGCAAAAAAATCCACAAACAAACCATGACAATACCAGGTATGAGCATGGATGTGAAGAAACTAGAGCCCACATGCATTTTGGAAAACATTTTAGAAATTTCTTAAAATGTTAAACATAGACTTTCATACCACCTACCACCTATCAGTTCTATTCTTCAGAATCTTCCCAAGAGAAATGAAAATATATACCCATGCAATGACTTAGACACAAATATTCCCAGCAGAATTATTATAACAACCAAAAGATGGAACAATTCAAACTTCTATTACCTTGTGAACGGATAAACAAAAAGTAGTATATCCATACAATGGAATATTATTGGATAATAAAAAAGAATGAAGTACTGATACATGATATCACATATATGGACCTCTAAAATATTATGTTGAGTGAAAGAAATCAGACACAAATTGCTACATGTTTTTATGATTCTTTTTATATAAAATTTTCAGAGAAGGCAAATCTAGAGAGAAAAAAGTAAATCAGTGACTGTATGGGGTTGACGAGGGCATAGAGATTGGATGTAAACAACACAAGGGACTTTTTTGAGGTTATGGAAAAGCTAAAAACTGGATTATGGGAATAGTTGCACAATTCTATAATTTACTTCAAATCAATGAATTGTATATTTTGAATGGATAATGGACTTTATGGTAAATAGACCTTCAATAAGTCTTTTTTTCCTTTTATTTTTTAAATAAATTTAACTCCCATCTACACTGCTTGAGAGTGGAGTGTACTTCCATCTACATTGCTTGAGAGTGGAGTGTCTGCATCCCTCAGCATTGGATCCTTTTTGGCCAGATTGGTAAAACAAACAACACACATCTCATTATTCTTAATTATGTACCAATCTTTGGTTTCTAGTAAAATAAGTATTTTCATCTATTTGAATCTGTTATTTTTTTCATAAGGAGATCCATCTTTTCCATAAAGACATGTGAGACTATCTTTTTAAAATAGCAAACCTTTTCCAGCAATATCCGGTACAAATATTTTTCCTAGTTTCTCATAAATTTCAAAATTTTAGTTGGCTTTTTTTTGCCATATTGAAGAATTCGTTTTCTTATAGCCAAATTTGTCTGTATTCTCATTTACAGTTTTTGTCTTTGGTATTATAACAAGTGATATTCTTTTGAAAGATTATCAGAAACCTTGAGCACTGTTAATTCAGCATCCACTGTGCCAAGCACAATACTATTGGGCCACTCCATGTGGAAAACAGATAAAAACTCCACTGAAAATGCCATAGCTAGGGGTAGACAGACTTTCCTTCCTTAAGCCTCTCAGTAGAAATTGCCTCATTAGAGAATTTATGATGTGAAACATTAGACCTAGAAGTTCTTGGGATGAGGAACTGGAAAAAATAAAAGGAAGGATGTGAAAATGTGTTTGCTGTTTCTAATCATGCCAGAACCATGATCCTAGGCCTCACTGGCTAAGGTCTCCTTTTAGAACATTAGATCATCACTCTATGACATGACCACTGCAGGCATTTGTGGATATTTGAAAAGAACAGTCTAGAAGTCAGTAACTGATTATACCACCACCACCACCTGAGTCCATGAATGTTATCTTTTCCCCTACTATTTCACTTACTCACCACCCATTATGTAAAACAGGAAGCTCAACCTCGTTTAAATCTTACAAACTCAGAAAGCGGTTACACTGTTAAGTGCTATACTGCTTCAAAAAATAATATGGCAGTCATAAAAAATTGGTTTAATGTAGCAGTGAGTATCACACAAATATATACATAAAGCTTACAAAGAAGTGTCATAAAAACATTTTCTATTAATATGGATAATATTATGTCCTCAAAGTTGTATAACTGAGACCTAGTCATGTAAAGAAATAATCAGAAGAGGCATTCAAATATCTGATTAAAACAACAACAACAACAACTCTATACATTTGAGTCCTACCCACATTTTTTTTTTGGTACTAGGGATTGAACCCAAGGGCATTCTACCCCCAAGCTATACCACCAGCCTTTTAAAATTTTTATTCTCACTAAGGGTCTCACCAAGTTTTTGAGACTGGCCTCAAACCTGTGATCCTCCTGTCTCTGCCTCCCAAGTACTGAGATTTTAAGACCAGTCCAAATTCAATCTTGTTTCCTTATCTATGGTATAGCCTTGGGAATACATACATTCTGAAACATATATACAGCCTAAACTCCATTCAATTGGTTTGTGCCTGCTAGTCTTATCATTTCAGTGAATGAAATGTGAGCTCAAGGAAAGCAAACTGTGTCCCTACAGAATTGAAACAGTGCTAGGATTCCAGATGTTTTCATTGACTTTCTTAGTACCACTTCTTGCTCTGCAGGGCAACTTAGAAGTTCACTGAACATTTCTTGATTTCCGGGTAAAGGGATACAGGGAGCTAAGATGGCAAAAAAGTGCCATGGGAACACTTTTAGAACTGATTATAATGTAGAACAGGCAGTTCTTCAGTCAAGGAAAATATTATAGGTTAGTATGTAAATGCTTTGGCAGTGGCCCCAGCTGTACAGGTCTCTAAGAGCTAGGCATGGCTTGTCTCCAGTTCTTTTCTTTTTTTTTCTTTTTTTTTTTCTTTTTTTTTTTTTTTTTTACATCTAGGCAGGCTTTACCTGATGGCAGTGGTTTCTAATGAGAACTCAGGATTCCATGAGGCAGCTCTAAGGGTTGACTGATAGACTGATGGCCATGACAGCCATGTTTAATCTGTGGTTGCCCCTGTCCGAGTACCAATCCAGATCTTTGGGCTCCAGATATAAATAAAAAGCCTTCCTATTAATCAAGGTGAGGCTTTCCATCTCTAACGAACACTCAGATGTCCTGAAGGCTCACACACAGGTGCCTGCCCCTATTCCCAGGACTCTTGGCTAACTCATTCAAGGGAGTTCCTGTCTTCCAGGTAAATAAAACTGTAATTGAAAGCCAGTTACTCTACTGCTCTTCTTTTCTTCTCTTCTGTCTCCTCTAAGAGAGAGGGACTGTGACAGAAAGTAAGAGTGATTATTTCACCAACTCTGGCTCTTGAAAAACAAGAAAAAGTTCTGCCAAGTCAGGTCCATTATATATAAAGGGTGCACATCTAACCTTCTGTTTATCTGAACATCTATTAATAATTTCCAGGAAAAGGGATGGTCTTGGGAAAGAGATTAGTTTCTTGGATTCTACTAGAATTCCCAACCCATCATTAACCCTCAGATAAAATGCTGAAAATGATGACATCATTTTAACATCCTCATTCTAATACAATAGCACTAGGAAAAAAACATTGCCATGAAAGCTCCACTTAAATAATGAGTCTGAAGTATTAATACTCTTAAAATACTTCTTAAGCTAGAGGTCTTCTTGGATTTCCTAAATTCCTCTTGTTCCACTCATGACATAAATAGAGAGAATGAGTAGTAATGGTTGCAAGTAAGAACTGGGATCTACAGCATCTGATTCAATCGTTGCTCGTAGCTACTGGTTGGTGAGATGTTGGGCAATTCAGGTCTCTAAGTCCCTGTTGATTGAGGATAACACCTGCTCACCGCGATCAGAGCATTCCATGAGATAATGGAAGTCAAACTGCATCAAACTGAGAATTTAAAAAACTGCTTTAACTACTATGTTTTTTTTAAAAGTGGAGTAGGAAACACATTTGTGACAAATTCTTAGTGATGACAAATAAGAATGCAAAAGATTCTGGATTTTTAATTCTTCAATATTCTTCAATAACAGTCTCTCTCTCTCTCTCTCTCTCTCTCTCTCTCTCTCTCTCACACACACACACACACACACACACACACACACACACAACATCAGTCCACAGTCTTTGATAAAGTAGGATACTATTTGTACTTTTGCTTCAAATTTAAAAGCCACACTGGTTGACCCGGAAACCCTGGGACTGTTGGGAAGGCTCAAAGGATCTTAGGAACCAGCTGTCACTCGCAGTCACTCAGGAAGGGGGAAAGCCTTCCCTTCTTTTACTGGGACAATGACAAGTCGCAGCCCGACCTCCAGGGAGATGCGACCCCATGCAAGGTAATTAATGTATAAGGCCTGTTTGAGGAGGACACAGTGCGTGAGGGGAGAGACTATTAGACCCCAGCTCCCTCTATGCACGTAGGGGCGCGAGGGCGCCCAGACGCCGCCTTACCCGACCCAGGGCAGGTTCGAAGAAGACTTGCTAGCCCCTGACCTTGGACTAGCCACCCTCGGTGTCCCGGCGCCGTCTGGTCTTCCACGCTGCCAACTCCGCAGCTCGGGCTGCAAACTGCGTTTAGGTCCAGGCCGCCCAGCCCCGCCCGCGCCGTCCCCAGCCCTGATTGACACTGGAGTTGGTACATACGGGTCTGCGGCCATGCGAGCAGGGGGGTGGGCGCTATTTTAAACATGGCCTTCCCTCTGTTAAGCCTCAGAGCCACCGCGGCGCACCCAACCGTGCGCACGGCCCCCGTGGGGACCGTCCCAACATCTGCCCAATTTTTTAAATTTATTTTCGATTTCCTTATGCTCCTAGTTTTTCTCCTCTCGCTGCTTTCCCTCCACACTAATAGCAACCTGGAGTTTGCAAAGAGGAAACTCTCCTCCTGCAAAGGGGAATGGAAACCGCTTTTGCTGCTTCTTGTTGGAGTGGAAACCATTCCAGCGAGAACGAGTTCATCAAGAGAGGAAGCCGCGCCGCTGGAAAGTAACATCCAGAGATCGAGGGGACGGGCGGAGGGAAGAGAAGGAGGGCGAGAGGACGGGCTGCAACAGGCATCTGAAAACAAGCCCGAGCCGCGAAGACTCGCAGTTCCGGAGTTGCCGCCGCGCGCATTCTGCGCGTCCATCGCAGTGACAGTATTTGCCGTAAGCACAGTCGAAGGCCTGTGGGAATCTTTTTAGCTACGACTTACCTTTCTCTTCGGCATAATGACTATGTCGGTGCAGCAAAAAGTAAAGCAACGGGCTGGAACTGCGGGCGCCGACGCTGGATGCTGCCTCAGCCGCCGCAGCTGCTCACGCGCAGGGCACCGCGGAGCCCGGCCTCTCCGACCTGCACCTCGGCGGCTCCCTCCCGCGGCCTTCCACTTGCTCGCCTCCGGGCCCTCCAATCAGGGGCTTCGCCAGCCGGCCGCGAGGCCCCATTGGCTGAGGCAGCGTTCTAAATTCCACGAGGTCACGCCCACCTCCCCGCGCACGGTACCCGCTGTTGTAGTTTCTACTTCACTAAAAAATCTGCCTGGTGACTGAGCATGCCCAGTTCAACTACTAGCCTTCAGGTCACGCCATCCTGGAGTTTCATTGTTTTCCTGCTCTTTCTTTGGATTGTACAGATTAGAGCAGGGTGCACCTTCATAGGAAGGAAAAAGTGTAAGTATGCAAATATATACACAGCAGGTACTTTGCACATTTCTTACCCATAAAAGCTTGTAATGAATATGACAATGATGGAGACCTGTGAAGGATAGGAAGGTACTCTCTCTGGAAGACTCTGGCAATGTCTAAGGGACTTACTTTCCCGGTCTTCAAATCTAATGATAACTATCCCTAAAATTGCTTGGCTCTAAGTTTCCAAAATCTGTGATTACGGATCACCCACTAAATCAGCCAACTTCAAGCTAGATGTGAAAATGAATAGCACATGTTTGTTATGGAAACTGGGAGAGAATGAGCAAGTTAAATGATTATTTTACATTTGAAATATATATTTAAATGATACCTGACACACCACATTTTATACCTAATGTTTCTCAAAGTTTGGCAAGGCATTAAACAGGCATTACAAAAACAATTTACAAGACTTAGTTTTACTCTAATACCAAAAGCAGTTAAAGACCTCAAAAGAAAAGAAAGTTACAGACCAATATCACAAACATAGACATACAACTAGTGAGGAAAATTTTAGTAAATCAAACTGAACATTTAAAAGGATAACACCTGATCAGTAGAGTTGATTCTGAGAATGCAAAATTGACTTAACATCTGAAAAACAACCAATGTAATTCACCATATCAGTGAATTAAAGGAAAAATATGATCATTTCAACAGATAGAGGAAAAGTGTTAGTGAATGGGCAAACGAAGTGTAGTAAATCATACAGTGGAATACTAGCCTAAGCAATAAAAAGAAACAAAATATTCTTACATGGATGAATATTAAAACATAATGCTATGGCAAAAGAAGTCAAATACAAAACACTATCCTGAATCTCATTCATTTGTATGAAATTATAGAAAAAAACAAAATTAGGCTAGGTCAGTTTCAGAATCATCTTAGAAGGCAAAGTTCACTTCATAAGAAAATGCACTGAAACCCTCTACTACAAATATGACCAAATCCATTTTGGTTACATAGAGGCTACAAATATGTGTTAAACAATACCATCAAGCAATATATTTTAATGCTTCACTCTTTATTAATTTTCAGAATAAATGAATTGGTATCCTTGTGACTTCCACAGGGAATCAATGCCTTTCTTTTTTGGGACGTTATTAGAGACTCATGGTATGTTTCAGACTTGTGCTGCCATTTTTAAATAAGATGTGGGAAAGACACTGGGTAGCACTTGAAATCTGGGTTGAATTGTTTTGCTTTCTGGAGATTTAAAGGTATCTGAGCAAAGAGAGGGCTAAGGTGGATGTTCTTCCTTTGATGGACAGCGGCTTATAAAGCTGGCTTCTGTAGTTGATATTTTTCAAAGCCAAGTGCTTAGTTAACAAGAGCAAACAAAACTGGGATTATTTCTAATGCACATAATAAAACATTTGCAATGAAATTGAAGCTTGCTAGCTGGCAAAAATAAAAAAAGAAGGAAAGACAGAAAGAGAAAACAAAGTTGATTATGAGGAACCTTGAATTATTTGAGTCTCTTAGTTCATTTACAAGTGCTGAAAATAATAACTTGGGTTGAAAAATAGCAGTGGCTATCTTTCCTTTGATGTGGATTGTACCTGCAGGACTATGGAATGGAGTGTCCTCCTTAGTACCTTTAGCAGCACAGAACTCTGCTGGCAGCACTGGAGGTAAGAGGAGTAGGCAAAGAGAATGATTTGATAGGTAGCTGGAATGGCCGGGTAGGGGACCAAGATGCCTGAGCAGAAATGAGCATGCCACATGCAAGACAGTGAGGAAGGCTGCCTGGTAATTTGACTCATTTGTTTTTTAGTATATTCCAGTGAGCATTTCTACTGTTTTTGAATTATTAGCTCTTCTGAAAGTAAACGATTCTCTATAGGAGGCAGATACTACATTAGCCAAGATAGACATTGGATATTTTTGGGGAGTCACTGCCTAAGGAAGTAAGAAGGAAAAATTAATGGATAAACTTCGTTTCCATTTCTAGCACCTTTCTTCCTCTTTTCTACTCAAAAGTATTGGAATCCTACACCTATCCCAGCATTTTTCAAACAGTAAGGTAAAGCCATTTATGGTGTCGTGGCTATCATCAAGGAAAAGAAGGAAAGAGAGAGAGAAAAAGAGAAAGGAAAAGCAAGGGAAGGGAAAAGAAAAGGACACGCATAGAAAAAATTAGAGTGCATTTCTCATGGTAGAGGTAAGTAATGTTTTATAAAAAGATTGTTTCAGCCGGGCGTGGTGGCACACGCTTGTAATCCCAGTACTTTGGGAGGCGGAGACCGGAGGATCCGGGTTCGCGGCCAACCTCAGCGCGCATGCGCGCGCGATTGATCGCTTGATCGATGATCTATCTCTCTCTCCTCTCTCCTTTCTCTCTCTCTCTCTTTCTTTCTCTCTACCTGGCGAGGCCCTCCGCAACTTCGTGAGACCCGGTTTCAAAAATAAAGAATAAAAAATAGGGCCGGGGGCGTAGCGCGGAGGTAGAACATCCCTGCGTTCAATCCCTGGTACCACACACAAAAAAAAAGATTGTTTCCATTTTCCATGCATGTGCACATAAACACACATATATACATGTGGTGTGTGTGTTTGTGTGTATACTGGGTTGTGATGTGAAATGTATTTTTACCATTGGTCTTGGTGAAAAAAATTTAAACCTACCGCACAGCTAATGAATCTTATGGATCTCTGGGGCTCCAGCAATATTTTCCTCTGGACAAAAGGTGTTTAATCCAAGTTTTCAATTCTGTGACTATTTCAATGAAATAAATAGACACAGGTGCATCAATATAGGGTAGAAATCATAATCTAGAGCTTATATGTTATATTAATTTTTATTATATCCATCATAACTTTATTTTCTTATTATATAATTAGATACATATATTATATACTATATTTAAGTTTTTCTAGGTGTTCCACATATGTGATAATAGGACGAAATGGGTTAATCTTCAAATCTTGGAAGGTTTTGAAAAGAAAGGATTGATCATTTTGCAAATCACCTCCCTTTTTCTCTCTCCCTCCTTGCCTCATGCAGCAGGCACAGGCAAGCTTCCTTAGGCTTTTGCTCTAAGTACTGGCAAAAATTGCTGGAGAGGTCAGATCTAGACTTTTTATATTGTTGCTTCCGGTAGCTCTGTAATTCCAGGTTATGTTATGTTTCTTCAGTAAATAGGCCAAGGAATTCCTAGGTGCACACAGGAGTGTAACAAAACAACATCAGAAACGACAAACAAAAGGTGGCAAAAAATATTGTATTTTGTTTATATTTTATCACTCAAGCCTCTAATTCGATTACATGTTAACTTTTGATGAGAGACGAGTTAGTTTTTACAAAGCAACCAGGACAATCCAAGAGCCACTGGTCCCAAATCACATGAGCTACCTGATAATGCAGATTCCTAGACCTCAGCTCCAGCCTACTGAGTCAGAATCGTATGACTGGGCCTGGGAACCTGCATTTCAAATAAGCTTCTCAGGTTATTCTTACACTAGAATTTGAGAATTCTAGACTAGGTCCTTGCCATCAACAAATATATACTGAATGCTGCTACAGGGACTTGCTGGTTCTAGGATGCTCCCTGCACAGACCAAAATCTGTGGATGTTCAAGTTCCTTTTAAAAATAGTGTAGTATTTGCATATAACTTACTTGCATTCTCCTGTGTAGTTTCAATCATCTCTAGATTACTTTTAGTACCGAATAAAATATAAATGCTAAAAATAGTTGTTATACTGTGTTATCTAAAGAATAATCATATGGAAAAAAGGTGTACATGTTTCATGCATATGTAATTTTTTTCCTGATATATTTGATCCGTGATCGGTTGAATCTGTGGATGTGGTACCCGTAGATACGAAGGGTCAACTGTACTTAGATTCTGATGATGTGTATCTGTAAAAACCTATTGGCTTTTTAAACATACCTCCAAAGCAGGGGCACGATTCTGTGGGTGAGACTCCCTGCCGTAGACCTCACCTTGCTCTTCATTTCTCAATTCCAGATTTTCTGGGCACTAGCTGCTTACTTCATATTCTTCCTCTTTAGTTGCAAGGAGCCTGAAGGGTGATTAAGAACTGTATACAAGCCGGGTGTGGTGGCACATCCCTGTAATCTTGGACCTAGAAGGCTGAGACAGGAGGATCTAAGGTTTGAGAATAGCCTCAGCAAGCAACTTAGGCTCTCAGCAATTTAGAGAGACCCTATTTCAAAATAAAAAATAAAATTCAGCTTGGGGTGTAGCTCAGAGAGAATGCCACCGGGTTCAATCCCTAGTACCACAAAACAAAACAACCGGTATACATCCAGAAACCTAGAAAAGCACCTCCTCCACCTTCTCTAGGCAGCTCCTGGAGCCCCTGCAAGATTGAACTAAAATCCCTAACACCACATCCTCAAAGGGAACCTTCCCTAAGCCAAAGTCCTGCAAGCCACGCCCTTCCTCTGTGCTATTATGTGTATGTTTGTACAAGCATACCTGTAACTATGAAGAGCAAGGGAGGCCAGGGCATTGTGTGACCTTCCAACAGGAACGCACTTTTTGATTTCCCAGCCTTCAGTCGAATTTAATCTGTGTGTAGATTCTTTACCCCAAGTGTGTTTTACACAGTTTCCCCACTGCCATTCCGTTAAAGTTCAATTTCTAGTCCGGAGGTAGAATGCCCCTGGGTTCAATCCCCGGTACAGCAAAAAAAAAAAAAGTTCAATTTTTGTGCTGTTTACCTCTCCTTGCTGCTGCTGCTGCTGCTGCTGCTGCTGCTGCTGCTGCTTAAACTCACCAGAGTGTAATTAATTTGTTCTTTGTGTCTCCCAAATGACTATTTGGGGATGGATTAGGCATGCTCAGTAGCTAGACCCCAGGATTGGGCTATATTTGTTTAGCCATCCCTTTCTGCCAGCTCGTTAGTGTGTCCAGTGCCAAAAGCCAGCCAGACTCAAGGAGGTGAAAATTCAGGGAGGGAAATCCCCAAGTTCAGGGTGAGGACACAGCAAAGTAAGGAGGACTCCCCATCCCCCCAGGGAAAAAGTCTCAAGGTGCCAAAGACCTGTTAAGAGTTGCTACAGAACTCTAGGGCTGAGTTACACATTCTTGTGGACTACTGTCATGATCAGCACACTCTCAAATAGAACCACACCCTGCCCTCTAAGCCAGTGATCTTTACTACCCATTTCTGATGTCTCTTGCATTCCTTTAAATCTCAGAATCCCCAGAAGATTGTAAGAGACACCCAACAGCCCCATCCCTATCACTAGTCACAGCAGTTCTGCCTTTTGGAGCAGATTGTACTATTT
Source organism: Glis glis (assembly GCA_004027185.1). Taxonomy (NCBI): domain Eukaryota; kingdom Metazoa; phylum Chordata; class Mammalia; order Rodentia; family Gliridae; genus Glis; species Glis glis. Next base: position 53,459 of record PVJS01007997.1, read on the forward strand.
TCCTTTTCTCAATGAAAGCAAAAAATTCCAGGCTTAGGCATATGAGAATCAAATGAGTCATTCTGGAAACTAAGATATAGCAATTGGAGATGATTTTCAGGTTAGGTTGGTTAATAAACTAATTCTTAAGCACAAGGTAAGAGTCAATAGAGGCAATAATAGGAATTTGCCAGGTCAGAATGAATCTAGCCACGAGGCTATAGATTTTTACCCAGAAGTGGAAAAGTAGCCTGCAAATGTGCCATAATATTCACAGTTGCTTTTAAACATAGTTTTTGGTTTTTTAAGCATGAAATCATGTTATTCTCACCAGAAATCTCTCTTCCCCCTTCTCATTCCAACTCTCACTTTGTTCTCATAATCTGAAGCAAAATATTTTGAATAAGTGATTTGCCTCTTTATATGTCAGTTTTCTAAAAAAAAGTTTTAACCATTTTTAAGTAAATGCTTATCAAAAGTCATGAATTTGCAGTCATCTGTGTGAATTCAAGTTCAAGGCCCAAGTCATTGAACTATGATCGCAATATTTAGCCTCTTTGAACCTTAGTTTCCTTGTTGTAAAATGAAGAAAATGTTTATCCAGGGCAGATACTGCTAGTTACCTTCCCAATATTCACGCTAGCCTTTTTGCTTTATAACAGAATTCCAATTTGGGCAATAGTTCTGGCCAAAGTAAAACAAAACAAAGACTTGAGTTTCCCAGGTCCCCTGCAGATAGAGGTTGCTATGTGACACCCTTTGTGCTAATGAGATGCATGCGGAAGTCATTGGTGGTATAAACATCACCTGTAGCAGGTGGGGGACCCAGCCTTTTGCCTTTTTTCTTCCCTTCCTTCAATCCTGGAGGTTGCCAGCAATGTATGTAGAATAGCCATCTTAAGTCCCTAAAGATGAGGAACATAAGTTAAGAATGAAAAAGCAGAAAGACAGGCGTCTGGTTCTTTGTCCTGGTCTTCAATTGCCCAGCTCCTTCTCCTCCTCCTCCTCCTCCTCCTCCTCCTCCTCCTCCTCCT
>PVJS01007998.1:0-54379 GCA_004027185.1 Glis glis
TACTTTATTTTGAAACCGGGTCTCACAAAGTTGCGCAGGGCCTCACTAAGTAGAGAGAGGGAGAGAGAGAGAGAGACAGGGAGAGAAAGAGAGAGAGAGAGAGAGAGACAGGGAGAGAGAGAGCTGAGGCTGGCCGCGAACCTGGATCCTCCGGTCTCCGCCTCCCAAAGTACTGGGATTACAAGCATGCGCCACCATGCCCGGCAAACATACACACACTTCTACACATTGCCTGAAAAACAATGTCCTTTCAATAAAGATCTTATTTCATCTTCCTTTTCCAATAAATTTGGAATGCTTCTTAAACAAAAGTACTAAATAATTACATGTTTTATGGTCCAAGAATAGCTCTTTGTGTCACACTAAAAAATCATGCTTTTTTAAGCCCATTTGTGGAATATCTAATCTGGAGTACTCATCACATTCAAAATCAAATTATTTCTTACAAAGCTAAACATAGCCTAACAGTATGATCCAGTAATCATGCTCCTAAAATTCTACCCAAATGAAATGAAAACAACCTTCGCATAAACGGTTTTGGCAGCTTTATTTGTAATCACCAATAATGAGAAGCAAACATGATGTCCTCCAATAGGTGAGTGAATAAACAGACCCATTCTACCATGCAATGTCCTAGTATGTGTTGATTTTAAAAATGAGCTACTAAACCACAAAAAGACAATAGAATACCTTGAATGTGTATTGATACATTGCTTATATGGAAACATGATATACTATATGATTCCAACTATGTGGCATTCTGTAAAAGGCAAAACTGTAGAGTTAATAGAATGGTCAGTAGTGGTAAGGGTTTAGGAAGGGGTGGGGAGGGATGAATAAATGAAACAGAGCCCTCAGTAAACCTACATGATACACTAATTTTAGCTTTTAAGATCTAATTTTGATATTGTTTTAACAACTCATTAATAGTATTGAGCATTCTTTAGTTGTATTTGAATTCAAGAAGAGAAGTTACTTAAATGTTCAATCATAACTGAAACACTGCTGGGTGTGGTGGCACATGCTCATAATCCCACTACTTGCGAGGAGGATTGCAGGTTTGCAGGCAGTCTCTGCAACTTAGTGAGACCCTCTGAAACTTAGTGAGACCCTGTTTTTAATAAAAAGAATAAAATAGGACTGGGAGTATAGCCCAGAGGTAGCATGCCCCTGAGTTTCATCCCTAGTACCACCACCAAAAAAAGAAAAAGAACTGAAATAGGTAATTTTTATGCCATAGCTAAGTTGGCCAAGATATGCAGAGACACCTGGATCTTTTTTATACGGTATGATAACAACAAAGTTAAATGTAGCAGGTAAAGCCTTCCGTGATTTGCCCATTTGACTATTGCTCACTCTTGTTCTATATCATCTTCATTTTTAAGTTTTTTATGCTTTTATTGGTGCAATGTAATTATACAACATAATGAGATTCAAAGCGATGATAACACACATGCACACAGCACTTGGGTGTATTTCCATATCCATTTACTCCTAAGACCAAGCAACAGTTTCTTGTGTATATTATTCACTTTATAACTTGTTAGCTTTGCTTTTAATGATACTATTCTTTAAATATCTCTCCCAACTTTCTTTACTTAAATAACACAGATTTTAATACTCATATTCAACTCTGTCTTGTCAAGGAGACTTTATGTCCACTCTCTTTGAACTGTATGTTCCTTTGCAATTTAAGTATACCTCCCTGTGGATACCTTCTGGTGTTTCATATATTTAAATGACCTGTTCACTTTGTTTGAAAAAGAGGGCACAGCTTTCTTTACTTCAACCCTACTGAACCTCATTCCACTTCTGCCCCCACCAATTTGTTTAAGAATATATTTTTGAACCTCAGACACACATTGAATAATAATATGAAAATTCAAGGGCTTGGAGTCAGTAGTGACTTTTTCTTAAATTGGGCATGCTTATTGAAATAGAGGACAAATATAGGTTTATGGTAAATTATAAATTGTCTTATTTGCTCTTAGAAGTAAAAAGTATTGTTTACATATCTGCTATTTTTGTTCTTACTTATGTTGAGTTATAGAAAGCATGCCAACAATTTTTATTTATTTATATGTATGTATGTTCTACACTTTCATTTTGTCTCACTGCAAAATGAAGTTAAGCACTCAGCTTTGCCAGGCTAATGACTTGACACTATTCTTCAATGTGGAAAGAGTATAGAAAAGATAATTGAGAAATATAGGAATCATTATATTTTCAAGGCCAGTCAACTTGCATTTCATTTAGTGGCGTTTGAATGATTACTTTCCCGTATAAATGGTTTTAAAATGGTTTTTCCTTTGAAATATGAAAGTATAATTTACAGGAATCTTATTTTTCTGAGAAATCAAACACTATTGCCATTATTCCTTTATTAATTTGCATCATTTTCTTCCTATTAACAGATAGAAAATTGGAAAGCAATCCTATGTTATGAAAAAGATAATTATATGACTTCTTTTCCTATAAAACAATAATTCTGAAAATGCCTGTCTCTTCTATTTTTGTAAAGTATTGAGGGATACTGTCATCACTGGTGTGAAGTGTTGAAGAAAAGGAGGACTAATATTAGCAGTTTGAAACACGTTTTGAGGGTGTGGAATGTTTGAGGAATGTTTGGTTTTGTATCTGGAATACAGAAATGGCAGACTATAGAAAGTTATTAAAATATCTGGTAAAGACAAAATGTAGGCTCAGATAATACAAAAAGGAAACAATTTAAGGGCTTTTTTGTTTTGTTTTCCTAATTACTACCCATCTCCTTTCACCGATTGTCATCTTTTAATTCTCAGATAAACCACATTGTTATCTTCCTGCACATAACTAAATTTCCCAACTGGCTCTGCCCCTTCTCAGCACTAGGAGTAATTTAAGTTTCTTACTTGCAACGAATTATGTGGCCACACCCTTAATTTACATATTCAGTGATTACATCAGAAACCATTCACTCTACAGTAGAAACAGATTCTAAATTGTTGTATTTCAAACAAGTATGTATCTTATTCCACTCATAGTTTAAATTTATTTTATGTAAAATGTCTTTTTTATACTTTTATTGGTGCATTGTAATTATATACCATACTAAGGTATAGAGTGACAGGAACATGCACACAATACTTGGTGTGTTTCTCTCTGGAGACTACCCCCTCCCTCTCTTTCCCCACACATATCATTGAGATTGGGACTGATAATTTCATATATATATACTCAAACAGAAATTTTATATTATCTAGTTCTCATCATACTCTTCAAAATGTGGTAAATATACACATATACAGCAATACGAATTAACTTGAGGGGAATAAAACATGAAAAATGGCTCTCAGAAGAACTTCCTTCAATATATAATTTTATTTCCATAGTAAATAATACATTGAGGTCTTTGCATCTCTCACTGTGTTTTTAGGGCTTTTTTTGTGCTTATGAGAATGACCTGGTATTTAACATTAGATGGATCATAGAAACATCTTAAGAATTACACTATGGTCATAGAGATTAAATAGTAATATCCACTCTCTGTAAATGTTTAGGCTTTAGCCATCGCAACTGCCCATACAGTATAAAACTGCTGGGTTTCAAACAAGTGAAGGTCTAGAATGACTTGAAAAAGAATTTATCATTCCATGTTTCCCTCCCCTGGCCAGGGGTCAGGATGGTTTGGCTTTCTTTTCAGGCACCATCGTTTAACTCTACTATCTACTTGACTATTTCTCCTAAAGTAATAGCAATTATAATAATAAATTTTTAGTAGTGAAAAATTCACTGTAATTCTTCAATATGATTTTCCTTCCTGATCATTATTTAGTATGCACTATCAAATAGAATCTCTTTAATTCAGGAGCACTACTTGAACCATTGTTAGTAAGAGGTTAGCAAGAGTATATTTTTCAAATTGCTGCACTATGGTCAATACTAATATGTAATTTCCCCAAATATGTAAAGTTGGTTAGTGAAGTGTTAAATTTTGATTTTTCCTATTATGTATATTTACTCCCTCATTTGCTTCCTGGAACATGAACTTTTTTGGCCAATTTTTTAATTGTGTGTTTTAACATCATTTGTTTTAAAGCATGATTAAAAAAAAGTCAAATGAATACTATAGAGTCTTTTGGCAGAGAAGGCTATAAAATTGTATATAACTGTGAGACTAATTTCTGTTCAGTAGCACATATTGGAGATCTAGACATATTTTTCTTTTTTTAATTTATTGGTGCATTGTAATCATTCATCTTGATGAGTTTCAGAGTAGTAGAAGTATACATGCACACATCAGTTAGCCCTCCCCCAAATCCCACCCCCATTCCCTCACCCTTCCCTCCTTCTCCCGTTCAGCATAGTAGTTGACTTTGATATATTTGTGTATGTTCATCCTGTGCATTGGGGTGTTTCCCTCTTCCCTCCTCCCATCTCCCTCAGTTAGGTCGCCTTCTTTACTCATCTAAGGTTTTCTCCTTCTTTGTCTGGAGTGCCTCCTATGCCCTATTCTCCCTAGCTTCTGCATATTAGGGAGAGCATCTGACTTTTCACTTTTTATGACTAATCTCAATTAGCATAATGTTCTCTAATTCCATCCATTTCTCTGCAAATGAGGTAATTTTGTGTACAATTCCATTGTGTATATAATCCCATAATTTTGTAATCCATTCATTTTCTAAGTGAATGTAGCTAAGAAGTAGAAGGAAAGAGAAATATCCTCGATACGGAAAAATAGTATATTTTTCTATCTTCTCTCTGACACATTTAGGATGTCTGCTTACCTTCATTTATAAGTCTTTCTAGTTAGCCAGGAGTGGTGGCTCACTCTTGTAATCCCAGTACTTGGGAGGCTGAAACAGGAAGTTTGACAGCTACTTAGTGAGGCCCTCCGCAACTTAGTGAGACCCTGTTTCTAAATAAAAAATAAAAATAGGCATGAGGGTATAGCTCAGAGGCAGAATGCCCCTGGGTTCAATCCCCAGTACAGCAAAAAAAAAAAAAAAAATTCTTTCTAGTTAAATTCCTTAAGACTCAATTAGATTATACCCACACAGATAATTTCTCGTTGAATCTCTCTATGTTAACTGATTGTTATGGTTTAGATATGAAATGCCCTCCAGAAAGGCTCATGTGTTGGCAATGAAGTAATGTTCTGAGGTGAAAAATTGAATTATGGCTTTAGCCTCATTGGTGGATAAATGCATTGATGGATTAATAATTTGAATGAATTTACTGAGTGATAACTGAAGGCAGGTGGAATGTGGCTGGGGAAGGTAGGCCAGTGGGGCTGTGGCCTTGGGGACCTACTGCCATGAGCTGGTAAGCTATTCTCTGCCATGCCTTCCTACAACAATGATTCTGCCTTGAAAACAACTGACTATGGACTGAGCCTCTGAAACTGTGAGCCAAATAAACCTTTCCTCCTCTAAGTTGTTGTTGTGAGGCACTTTGGCCAAATTGATGAAAAGCCTAACTAATACACTGATTAACAACCTCAATTGCATCTGCAAAATCTCCTTTTCCGTATTATATAACCGTCACTGGCATAAACCCCGAGGCAAAAATCATGGAAGCCATCTTAAAATACAGAAAGTACACAGAAAAAACACCTAAATATTGCAAGTCTCTGTAGATGCCTATGAATAATTTATGGAACATCCTTCTGAATGTGTTAGGCAGAGTTGATTGGGATAGGGAGGAACATAAGAAAAATCTAAGCCTGAAAAGAGGGAGACAGCTCTCAAAGCTTCTCCATACTTTCTCAAATTCATCTGCACATTATTTTATTTTTTAAAATTTGAAACAGGGTCTCATTAAGTTGCAGAGGGCCTCGATAAGTTGCTGAGGCTGGCCTCAAACCTGCCATCCTCCTGTCTCAGCTTTCCAAGTACTTGGATTATAGGCAGGTGCCACCATGACCAACTCAACATAATTTGGGACACCTATCATGAATTAATCACAGTATCAGATTACAAAAGTAAACAAAGCAAAAAAAGTATTTGTATATGCTAATGGGGATAAAATAGCATTAAAATAAATAGAATAAGTATTTAATAGGCTACAAGGTGAGACTGATAAGTATTAAGAAGAAAAATCAAGCAGTGAAAGTATCACAGGGTTATGTCGTTATCGAATGGTGAAGAGACAGTTTCAATGAGATGGCAATGTGTGATTAAAACGAGTTGTGTAAGGGAGTAAGACATGTGGATATTAGTACAAATAATGCTGTGATGGGAGAAAAAATGACAAGTCCCTGAGCTGGGGGGAGGGTGCTGTTATGCATCAGACAGAATGAGGCCAGTGGTAGAGGAGCTAAGTGAGAGAAGGAGAGAAGACGAGGGCGGAGGTTACCAAAGAGATTGGTTATGAACAACCTGGTTGGCTACTGGAAAGCAATGGCTTTTACTAGGACTGGCTGATCTGGAAAGTCATATGAGAACCTTAAGCAGAGGAGTACCAGGATTATTTTTGCTATAATATTAGAGAGAGAGATTGGTGAAAGAGAGGACCATGCTGTAAGGCACAAGACAATGCAGCCATTCAGGAAAGAGACATTGAAGGTTTGTTCAAGCATAGTAGCTTCTGAGGGATGATGAATGGTTTAATGATGAAAGTATTTTAGAAATAGATGCCAACCATATTGTTTTTAATTTTTGAATCTCTCTTAAGTAAAGTTGCATTTACTAAAAGCCTTCAAGAGAAATAGGATCTGGGGGGGAAATAAAGGTATAGAGTTTCATGTTGGACAAGATCCAGTTCACTGTCATCAGACTCAGTAGATGGTGTACACTGAAGAACAAAATAATTGTCTTGGATGAGGTCATGGAGCATTGCCGAGAAATGCACAATGAACCTGAGTTTAAAGTACTCTCAATGGAGGAATGGAATGGATCTAGTTTTCAGAGTTTATTGAAGGTATTAGAAACAGGCAAGGTGATTTTCAAATCTCTGTGCTTTGGGGTGGAGAGAGGGAGAATGATTCATGAGAAACCACGCATAAGCAGTCATGGAGGCACATACCTCCCCAGAGACTCACAGAGAGGTGAAATGAATAATAAGAAAACAGTGACGATGTTGAGGTTTTGTTCCAAATGATGCATGAACAGAAAGTACAGACAAAGAATTTCAGGCTGTGGACATGGGTGGGGGATGGGACATGTGAGGATGTGGAACTATAGTCTGGAGAAAGGGGACTTAGCTGATGACTCAAGCTTGTGGTAAATGAGATGATAATAATAAGAGACATGGTGAACTTAATGTCCCCAATCCCAGGGCATATAATCATAGTGAGATTGTGAATGCTGTCAAAAAAAAAAAGGTATGAGATGACTTGCCTTTGGCATGCGGAGTTCTGGGGTGCTCAGCTGACTCCTACTGTTGAAGATGGGTGTGGTTCTGGGAGGAAAAATGTCACCTCAAGGAGGCAAGTTCTCTTGAGTGTTTGCCAATGGATATCTAAGACCGCAAGGAGACAACGTTCCGACACTGACTGAAAGGTCCAGGGTTGTAAGTTTAGAAACAATAAAAATGAGGAAGTTTAGACGCAATACAAATGAGGAAGTAGGGAAAGGCAGTTACATAATGAGGAAAATCTCAGCACATCTTTAACTTTCTAATAGAAACACAGGAAAGTACAGAGTAGAAAAATCTGCCAAATCTTCCAAAACCTCATGAAATTTGTACAAATGCTTCAGATTTTCAAATTACTATTTTTTTACTAGGAATGGTTTCACATATGACCTAGTTATGCACACAATGGAACTTTACTCAACAATAAAGAAGAACCAAATTATGTCATTTGCAGGAAAATGGATGGGCCTGGAGAACCTTATGATAAGTAATATTACCATTCACAGAAAGTAAGAGGTCAAGCCGGGCGTGGTGGCGCACACTTGTAATCCCAGTACTTTGGGAGGCAGAGACCGGAGGATCCAGATTCATGGCCAGCCTCAGCTTTCTCTCTCTGTCTCTCTCCCTCTCTCTCTCTCTCTCTCTCTCTCTCTCTCTCTCTGTCCCCCCTTAGTGAGGCCCTCCACAACTTCATGAGACCCGGTTTCAAAATAAAAAGTATAAAAAATAGGGCCGGGGGCATAGCAATGAGGTAGAACGCCCCTGCGTTCAATCCCCGGTACCGCAAAAAAAAGAAAGTAAGAGGTCAAATGTTTTCTGTCTTATGTGGAAGCTAGGGAGTAATCAAATCCAAGAGAGACTTTAGATAATAGGGAAGAAACCCCAGTGGAGCCCGGGAGGTGGTCTAGAGGAAGGTGGTGGTGGTGAGGGGGAGGAAGAATTAATGAAGGAAACACTTTGTTGGCATTATGTATATATGTGAGAATACCAATGCCAATCTCAATGTCATGTATGAGGAAGGGTCGAAAGTGGGGAGGGAGCCAGAGGGAAGCTCGCCAAGAGCTGTGTGCATGTATAAGTCAGAATACTATAGTGATTCATGCATACCATTTTTATGGGGAGGCAATTCTCAGTAGCCAAGTCAGGGGACCAACATAGGTGCCCATCAAGAGATGAATGCATAAAGAAAATGTGGTGTGTGCACATAATGGATTTTTACTAAAGTCATAAGAACAAGCTTGTATTTTTTTGTGGGAAAATGGATGGAGCTAGAGAGCATAATGTTGAGAGATAAGCCAGACTTTGAAAATCAAGGGCTCATGCGTGTGTGTGTGTTTTTTTTTTTTCATATGTGAAAGCTAGAGAGAATAGGAAAGGAAAGGACCTCATGAAAATGAGGATTAAGTCCAGTATATTAGTAGAAATGGATTGAGAGATGGAAGAGGAGAGGGAAAGGGGAGGTTTAGGGAGGAAAACAGACCAACTAATGTGTATCACTATGACTATCACTATGATGTACTATTATAAAACATCAATAAGATATTTTTAAAAAGTCATAAAATTCATATTATCAATGAATAATTAAATATTATTCTGTTGTGTTTTAAATCTGGGTAAAAACTCTGCTCCCAAGATTTCATTTTTCTTAACTTTTAAAATTCTAGACCAAGAGTTATATACTTGTATAATATGAGTCATATAGCATTTTTATTCTGGTAAGAGACCACATAACATGAGGTATGCATGATTAACAAATTGTTAAGTGTACGGCACAGTTTTTCTAACTATATTGGACATTGGTCTCTGGCAAATGTCTGGAAATTTTTTCATCTTGCATAACTAAAACTTGCTCTTCCATTGTAATCTCCTTTTTACCCAACAGAGTGAGTGAGAATATTTTTGAGAATACATGTACTTTAACATAGGAGATAAAGTTTCAATGTGCTATGGTCAGAGAAGTGTTTGCGCAACTGCTTACACCTTTAATTTAGTTAATTTACAAACTTTTATTCTCCAAACAAAATATCTGTTCTCCGAATCCCAGAGAACTATGGAACTATGAAACTATGGAACTATGAAAGTAAACACAAGAACCATCTCTACCACAGGCACACATCTTTTACTTATTTTTTGATTACCAAGTCCCCCCATTATTAAACACACACACCTAACATGCCCTTTATTTTATCTAAGCTTTTTGAATATTTCAGTTTAAAGCATTTTTATTCTCCTCTCAAATTCCATCAAGCATTGTTTGTAGTTTAATGAAAAAAATCATGACTACATAAAATGGAAATGAGACACAGTCAAAGGTACAACCCCCAATTTCTAACATTTAGCATGTTTTGTACAAGACTGATTCTCTTCCAGGGTGAAATGTAACAAGTCAGGATTAATATTTGATAATCCTAACTTTTGTCTACAATACATAGGAATACCTTTCCTAGTAGAACTTCTATGATGTTTCTTTGCAAGTGAACAATTGAATTCATAAATGACTTAGACCATTAATCGATGAGAACAATGAAAGATAAGTGGAAAACAGGATTAATAGCTGAACATTTAATCAAAACATCACCATGTACACGAAAGAGAACCGCTTGCTCGAAGGAAAAATTTTGAGAATTTATAATCATCTTTTTCAAATGGCAAAAACTTAGTTTGTCAAAATCAGATTTGTTAAAATGTGATTTACAATGTCCAAGCCAGCAGGGTATGGTAGCACACACTTGTAATGCCAGTACTTGGTAGGCTGAGACAGGAGGATTGCAGGTTCATGGCCAGCCTCAGATACTTAGTAAGGCTCTCCACAACTAAGTGAGACCCTGTTTCAAAATAAAGAATAAAAAATATGGCTGGAGGTGTAGCTCAGAGGTAGAATGCCCCTGGGTTCAATCCACAGTACCAGAAAAAATGTCCAACCCTTAGTATTCAATGTGATTGCTTATCAAATAGTTATTTTCTTTTACATCAAAAGTCTAAATAGTATAATCTGGAAAATTGTTCTATCCTCACTTAGAAAATACACTCTCAGCAACTGGATATAAAATTACTTATATAAACATTGTTTTGTTCTGAATGTATAGGGTGTTTAGATAATCCGAATTGTTTTCCATAATCTGAATAGAATATCCATTGCAAAATCTTATGACTGAAAGCCTAGTGAGATTTGAGATTTTATGGAAAACATGCATTTTGAGTTTTAAATAAGTACTTTTATATGTTCCATTAGTTTTATGTAGTAAATGTCTCACATAATATATTTTTTTACATGATGTAAATCAAAAGAAACATGTATTTAATGATAGGTAATAGAAGCTGGGCATTATGGTTCATCCTTGTAATTCCAACTATTTTATTAAAAAAAAAAAGGGCTGGGATGTAGATTAGTGGTACCGAGCTCAATCCCCAGTAATACACACACTTGTGTGTGCATGCACATACACAAAGTAAGTAATAGAATATTGCATGGTTATGCATTGACATTTGCGTACAAAAATATATTATGATACAATAGCTATGTATCATAGCAAGTTCAATACCATGCATAACTAGGCTGTCTTCCATATTTTTCTTCTTTTTTTTATTTTTTTGTTGTTCTGGGTATTGAACCCAGGGACATTCTACCTCTGAGCTAGACCCTCAACCCTATTCTATTTATTTTGAAACAGGGTCTCACTAAATTATGGAGGGTATCACTAAATTGCTGAGACTGGCCAAAAACCTACCATCCTTCTGTTTCAGCCTTCCAAGTGCTGGGATTTCAGGTGCCCACTACCACACCAAGCTAGGTTTTTTTTGTTTTTTATTTTTTTATTTTTTTGGTACTGGGGATGGAATCCAGGGACATTCAACCTCTGAGTTACACCCCAGCCATTTTTTAATATTTTAGTTTGAAACAAGATCTTGCCAAGTCACTGAGGGTCTCACTAAGTAGCTGAGGCTGGCCCCCAACCTGTAATCCCCCTGACTCATCCTTCCAAGTACTGGGATTACAGGTATGCACCACCCACCTGGCTTGTTTTCCATTTGTTATGAACAAGAATTAAGAATTATATGTGGGAGGTAGGAGTCTTCCTATGGAAACATGTGAGTATTTAGCATATATGATGAATTACCTAAAGTAAATGAACATTATATTAAAAGTACCTCTGCCCCTTGTGGACTCACACTCTTCTTTATTCAAGAAATAACTATGTTAAAAGCAAATATTAAACCATTAGATTGTAAATGGTTATTTAGAGTCATTGCTCAGTCTTTTAATATCTTTCCAGATTAGGTGATGAAAATTTTTGAAAGAAGCTTATATTGTTAGCATGTCTATTTTTAAACGCATTACTCCTCTTTAGTTGAATGCATTAAAATTTTCAAAGTTGATATCTACATTGTCAAGTATGTATATGTATGAGGTAGTAATTAAGTACATTAGTACAAATTGTACAAACTGTAATCAAATTATGAAGCTCCTTCCTAAGAAAACTTCATGAAATGCAAATAAATCCCTTTGGTATATTTTGGAGGAATAGTCCCACAGGTGTTATTGACTTCATGAAGTCTGATTATGCACTTCTTTCTCTCCCCTTCACTTCCCCACATTATATGATATATAATTATATGATATATCATGACGCAGGTCCTATAAATAAGAAAATGAAAAAGCTTAACTACATCAAGTGTTGCAAAAGATATGAAAGAATTAGAACACTTCTACACAGGGGGTAGAGAAATAAATCAGTGTACCACTTTGGAAAACATTTTTCAGTTTTGTAAGAGAAGAATGATCTTCTATTAAATGATCCAAGAATTCCACGCCCAGAATCATATTCAAGAAAATGAAAACACGTGTCCATCTAAAGCTGTAAAAAGAAATGCTCATACCAGTTTTATTTTTATAGTACAAAGTTGGACTTGATGATGCTGGGCCAATAATGAAATAAAAAGTGTATGAGCTGGGAATGGTGGTGTGTGAAGTTAATCCCAGTACTTGAGAGTAGATACAGGAGTATTGCAGGTTCAAAGACAGCCTCAGCAACATAGCAAGACTCTGAGCAACTTAGCAAGACCCCATTTCAAAATAAAATATAAAAAGGGCTGGGGGTATAGCTTGAAGGTAAAATGCCCCTGGGTTCCATTCCTAGCACCATAAAGCAAATAATCAATCAAAAAAACTTCAAAATGTGTGGCATATACGTGCAATGCAATACTATTTAGATTTTTTAAAATGAGTTTTTGATACTGGCAACAATATGAATGCATCTCAGAGTAATTTTGCTCATGAATCCAGGCAAAAGGAGCACATAGTCTATGGTTCTATTTATATGAATTCTAGAAAATGTAAACTATCTAAAGCTGCAGGAAGTACATCAATGGTTAGTTGTGAGTGGCTTATCTGTCACAGAAAGTGATAACCAAGTGTCATTGAGAAACTTTTGACTGCAGTGATGGTTTCTTGGGTATATATATGTACAATTTATAATATTGTACAATTTAAATATATATCTATAAATTTATATATCAAGTATTCATCACTAAAATAGTTTAAAATAAAAATAAAGTAACTAGATAATGAATGAATGATTACCAGTTTAAAATAAAACTTTTTCAGCTATTAAGAAATGACTGCATGCATAAAGTAGTATTACAATCAACATTCCCATTGCTGTAATTCAAAACATCTGAACACCACAACTCAGAGGTAGGAAGATCCGTTTGCTCACAGTTCTAGAGATTTTAGTGTTTCAGTCCATGTCAGGCTGGTTCTGCAGAGCTCAGAGCATGGTGCAGGAGGAGGAGAGAGAGAGAGAGAGAGAGCGAGAGCAAGAGAACATGCAAGAGCTCTGTTCTCATATCCAGGAGGCTGGAAGCCTGGGAGCAAGGAGAGGAGAGACCACATAAGAGTCCCCAAGGCCACAGCTGGAGGGACCCCTCCTCAGCAACCAAGCCCCAACTCCAACATGGCTGCCTTGTCCCCATGAGGTCTAGGGGGCCATTGTAAATCCTAACCAAAACAAAAGGTGACTCGGCCTCACTTGTTTAAGCAGTCTTCACACATGTGCCACAGGTGTCTCTGTTCCATTCCCAGCAGCATACCTGTGTGACAGGGAATTGCTCTTTCCAAAGTAGGGGAAAGAAACTTTAGTTCTGACCTGTATACATAGTATAACTGATTTTGGTGTCCCAGTGGAGGGAAAGTTTTCCTATTATGAGTGATGTCTCTCTTGTTTGTCTCTTCTCATTCTGTTTTGCCCCTCTGGGCAAACCCATAACTCCTGAGCAAGAGTAAGGAGAAGGAAGAAAAATTTAAGGAGCAGGCAGAAGGAATTGTTCAATCACTGAGGAAATTCGCGAGGGGCAAGGATTATAAACAGGCACAGTGACCCATTCCCAGGTTCCCTCTAGGACAGAAATGCCCGAGAATGTAAGAGGAAGCAAATGAAGAGCTGCATGATTTATTACCTATACTGCTATCAATAAACATCATTGGGAAAATAGCAGGTGAAGTGCTCTTTAAAAATCCTCTAAAGTTTATAGCCTCCAGTTCACCCTTTCTTTATATTTGTCAGCTTTTCACTATTTGAAATTTTGGGTAACAAATCACTCTAATTCTATAACCTTCATCCAGTGTTGACTGAGTTAGATCATGAAAAGTATTACCTCTGATTATTATTTGCTTTATTGGAATATTTTCTTATAAACATCCAGCTCTTTACCAGAGAAATAAGTAGGGTTTCATTTGTAATTTCAGTTTTCTTTAAAATCATAAAATCTTCTTGGTTTAGCAACTGCTGTATTTAGCTTGTATCATTTTTTAACAGAATACAATATTACTCAATTTCTCCTGATTTTAGACAGATGATGAAAAATAAAAGCAAATGAGTACCTTTCCTTTTGCAATTATTTTTCATATCATCATTGTAGAAAGCCACAATGGAGTACACTTGAAAGCCTTCTATTGTTCAACCTAACCAAAAAAAAAAAAAAATGCTGCTTCCCCAGTAAAGGGCAGATTAGAGAGAATTTAAGTAACAAAATTTTGATAAAAACAGGTAGAAGGATGCTTTCCTATCTGAGACTATGCCATCATGCAAATCCCTGTGATATTCTCATTTTAAGTCCTTCACTAGAGAATTAGTAGTTCTGACTGGGTTTTCCTTCCATCTCATTAGAGATAGCATTATACCCGCTGAGGGGGATGTGTGTGTGTGTGTGTGTGTGTGTGTGTGTGTGTGTGTGTGTGTTCACTTTTTCTGTCTATGCAAAATAAAAATAGTTTTGATCAAAATAAAGAAATTCTGAAATCAATTTTATAAAACCGGATTCCCGCTGTTAATAAAGATTATAAACAGCAAAGCCTCACAAGATATTTACTTTCCTTTAAATGACAGTCATCAGGCTAAGTGGAGATCTGAGTAGGCACTGAAATAACAGATGCATCTACGCCTTTGCAGATGCACAGACTCTTGCAGATGCACAGCCTTTGAGAACCTGGGACCCTCGTAGTAATGGACAATGTGTCTGACTAGTTGAAACTGCCTGCCACTGTACTTACATGCTACATCCTTATTCACCACAGGCTCTATACCATGTTATGTATCATAAATCACTCCAGATATCCAATACAGAAAGAACATAAAACAAATTTTTGTTTTGTTTTTTGTTTTTCTTCTGGACTTTTCCCACCTGCTTGTTCTGCTTAACATAAGCTCCAAGAGCAGAGAACTCAAGAAAATATGTTCTTAGCTACTGATTTCTTACCTTACACTGAAGGTGGGTTTTCATGGGCTGGGAAAGCGGGGGGGGGGGGACCACGAAGGTGGCAGTAAAGAAAGTAAATTGGAGAAATAGCTGGGTGTGGTGGCACACGTCTGTAATTCTGGTAGTTGGGAGGCTGAGACTGGAGGATAACAGGTTTGAGACCAGCACCAGGAACTTAGCAAGACTCAGCAAACTAGCAAGATCCTCAGCAACCTAGGGATAGCCTGTCTCAAATAAAAAAAATAAAAAAGGCTGAGGGCAAAGCCTGGAGGTAGAATGCCCCTGGGTTAAATACCCAGTACCACAAAAAATAAATAAAATAAAATATTTGGAAAAAGAAACGGTACTTCTTCAATAACTATGAAGTGTTTGAAATAGTTGTTTCCCATTGTACATTTCTCATTTAATCCACATAGCATTCTATAAGTAAGATATACATCTGATGCCAAATCTTAAAGAAGCAAATGTTCAATTAAATTATGTAATTTGCCCAAAGTAACAGGAGTAGTCAGTAGAAGGACAGTGATTTGCACATAGTAGGTTTGTTTGTTCGAACAGTATTACACTGAGCTCCACTATATCAACAAGTTCCTATATTTGCAATGATCTATATCAATTACTTTCTGCCGTCAAAGTTAAATGACCTCTCCCTGACATAAGCCCATGACCCTCCAAAAATGAGAACATTGTTGATTTCAGAATATAGAATACCCTTCATTTTACAACTTGATTTCTTCATTTTGTTCTTCAAGCATACCAGTATTATTCTGAGGAATGGCTTTTAGCAGAGAAATTCTTGTGCTCAATCAAAATATGGGGCACTAGTTATCACAGCATTAGAATTATTAGTAAGCTCCTTGGACTTTCCATCTGTTCATAAAATGAAAACGAGCTAATACTCTCACATGTATACCTGAGGATGAGGAGAGTTTCAACCAGTTTAAGAAAACAAATGGTCTTACCAAAACCAAAGACTACGTATAATTGTAACAAGCTTTTAATAATGGAGAAGTACTTTTAGATGTAATTTAAATTGTACTCTAAAATAGTCTAAAGACCCAGGAAGACTGCCTCAATAAACCTTTGGTTTATGGGTCAAATTTTACCATATCTTTAACACAGATGTACAATACCAACTATGCCTCTGAGTTTTAATAATTACTATATTATTATTTAGGCACCTGGCATAACAAGAAGATAGCTAAGGAGCAAAACCACTCCATTTTTTATTATTGGTGCACTGTAAATTATACATTATAGTGAGGTTTAGAGTGATAAACACATACATGCATACAGCATTCGTTGTGTGTCTTCCTTGTTTGAGTTACTCTGACCTATACTTGGAGTCATTTGGGTTATCACACCATTCATCTGTTCCACCAGTATCATCATATTTCTTTGAATATACTCAGAATTTGGCGACCTTTCATCTCTCTCCTACATCAACCATCTCCAAGCATTGTTATTTCTATCATAGGCAATTGTAAAGCAAGTTTGTCTTCCCTGCTCTGGCCCTTGACTGGCTGTAGTTTGAGACCCATTATATCAATATTGTGATTAAAACCTTAAGACCATTTTATCTCACTCTGGATAAAAGCCAAGCACATCGCCATGACCTACAATCACTCCTGATAGAATCCCTCTGCAACATCTCACCATTTCACGCACACTTCGCTCTCTTGTCCTGCTGGCCATTTTGCTACTCCTCAAAAACACCAAAATACTTTTCTCTTGGTCATTTTGTGAAAGATATGTTCCCACCAAAGTATTTACATAATTGGCTCTTTCCTATCTTTTTATAAATATGACCTTAACAGAAGGACCAACTCTAAAGCCCCCTATCTTAAAACCACTCCACCTCTGCCCCTTATCTGCCACATTGTTTCCTGCTATACAATATATTTGATTCACTTATTTTTCTGTACCCCTTCCATCAGAATGGAATGGAGTGTATATAAAAACAGGGATTTTTGTCATTTGTCATTATGACTTTATACCCAAACCCAAGGAGGAAGCCTGGCACCTGGGATATGCTAACTATATATTTTGATAGATTGAATTAATATATAAACCAAATGCAAAATTAAATCCTCTTGAAATTTTTATAAAGCGAGTTTTACAAGATTGGAAAACATTCTTTCTGTGCTTTCATTTGGGATAGCAAATACTATCACAATAAAGACTCCCAAGCAACCAAAACCAAAACAAACAAAAGTCACAAGATGGAGAAACTATTATTTCTCACATCTTGGGTTTCTCAAAGAAGCTCTGCTCTCACTATTTCTGCTTCAAGTAGTCATTATTTTATTTTGATCATGATTTATCCTTTGCAGTCTAACACTGTAGGATTTCTAGTAGGGTTTTCATTTCTGAAGGCTGCATTTTAAATAGTGACTCATAAGAATGCAATAATAAATGTACAAATTCAGACTGCAGATTCTTGAAATGGAGAAAGAGTTTTGCTCAGGGGCAATTATGTTAAATTATTTTTCCTCTTTTGGACTATTTTTATTACCATAATCTAACATTGCTATAATACTACATATAACCAGTGTTAAATAAAAGCAGAAGCTCACATTATTGTAAAGGATATAATAACCTAATGGGTGAGCAGGAATATTTTCCTAACAGTCTATGACTGAAATTCACAGTCATGTTTGCAGCTTCAAGGCTAATGAAAGGGCTAGAGATGTAGCTCAGTGGTAGAATGCTTGCCTAGCATGCATGAAGCCCTGGGTAACATTCCCCACATCACAAAGCAAAACAAAACAAAAACCGAGGGAGTATGCCTACATATATTGTTCTTGAGAAGAACCAACAGAACAGAGATTGCTTTAAAAATTTTGGCTTACCCAGAAAAAAAATTATTTACTATAGGCCAATAATATGAAGGTGCAAATATAAGAAATGGGTTCCTATTGAATTTTTTTGGAAATCAAAGAATTGTTATGGAAGGTGGGCTGAATGGGAGAGCATGAGAACATGTTAGATATCAAGCAAACATTTTTTTTGTGTGGTACTGGGGATGGACCCCAGGGACATTCTACATCTGAGCTATATCCCCAGACAAACTTTTATTTTTTTAGTTTGAATCAGGGTCTTGCTAAGTTGCTAATGGCCTCACTAAATTGCTGAGGCTGGTCTCAAACCTGCGATCCTCCTGTCTCAGCCTCCCAAGTACTGGGATTACAAGTGTGCACCACCACGCCCAGCAAGGGAACATTTCATACCTGACTTGAATTTGTAGGGGCAAGACAGATGAACTGAGTTATATGAAAGCAGTGATTCCAGAAGGCGGTGATGTCACACAGCAGAGAAGAGTTATTACAGGACAGTAACGGATATGATACTGGACCATGGCATAATATAACACCAGCTTATAGAGATTTGTTTGTAAAAATATGAATTTAAGGAAAAGGCTTTGGGGCCTGGAATGGACTGAAGAGAAAAGCAAGATACAAGTTACAGGAAGAACTAGAATCTAGGAAAAAATTGATACTAGTAGATGGTGACTTTTCAAGAATATTTTAAAAGTTCTTGCTTTGTTCATGTGAATTTTAGTTGCTAGATGAAGATACATTTATCCAACAATGAAATAGATATACTTTGCTAGATAGATACTAGATAAGGGTTTACTATGTCCCCACTATCTAGGGAGAGCTTGGTCCTATATCCAGATATTTCACCTACATCACCTAGAACTACAAGCAAATCCATATATTGGCCTTGTTTGAATCCCTTCTGAATCTAGTGTTTGGATATTTATACCCTGAATTCAAGACTTTGGCTTACAAAGTCTAAGTGATTCATAATGCTTCCTGTAAATTATTTTGAATTAAATGTCATAATTTAGAAAAATCTCTGACCTCATATACTTTTAATCCTCTACATACGTGAGAAAACAAATGTTTCTACTTTGTACTCTTTAGCATGGAAATTCAATCCCAACAGTTTCCTCCAACTATCTCTTATGGATGCAGTATAATTTTCTTGTTAATCAGCAGGAAATGAGAAGTAGGGTATTAATTTTATGAAGTACTTGGCAATCCTTGCATGACACTTTGGAAAAGAATTATAAATATCATTAACACGACTAAATTAGATGCTTCAAATTACAGTTGTAGTTAATTACTTTACATATTGACAAAATTATCACAGCTGGGTATTTTAAACATCACCCTTGATGTACAGTACATATCATTTTATGTAGCATATTGACTTTTCAAAACAGTTTTTTTTTTGTTTCCCTCATAAACCTTACTA
This sequence comes from Glis glis, assembly GCA_004027185.1. Lineage (NCBI taxonomy): Eukaryota > Metazoa > Chordata > Mammalia > Rodentia > Gliridae > Glis > Glis glis. Next base: position 19,354 of record PVJS01007998.1, read on the forward strand.
ATACTAATCAAGCCAGGAGGGTGGCCCACACCTGTAATCCCAGTACTTGGGAGACTGAGACAAGAGGATAGTATGTTCAAGGCCAGCCTCAGCAACTTAGCAAGGCTTTTGTCAAGTTAGTGAGACCCTATTTAAAAAAAAAAAAGTTGGGCTAGTGGTGTAGCTCAGAGATAGAATGTTCCTGGTTCAATCTCTAGTAACACACACACAAACACACACACACACACACACACACACACACACACACACACACACTACTAGTCAAAAGTACTTACAAGTATTTTTTGTTTTACTTTTATATAATTCTGCAATTAAACAAAATCAGTTGCTTTGGAGGAAGGTCCTGTAAACTGTGGTTCATGTTGATTTTGTTGCTTAGATGCCCACAAAGACTTATGACAGGCAGAAGCTGAGTCCTGATGTGTGAGGCGCTAAGAAACAAAGCTATACAGGTGAGGCCAAATGTTTGAATTACTTTGAAAATATTGCCCTTGAAATCCTATTGTTCCAAATTTTGCAATTTCTTAGGTCACAATATCAGTCCATGAAATAAGTTGAGTGTCTATCATAGCTAACAAAAACAAAACAAAAAGAAAGACAAAAATGGAAAAAAAAACCTGCAGAATTTAAAATTCTGCTTACTCTTTAACTCGGTGGCAAGTGTTAGTCCATGTCTCTTGAACTTTACTGAAATCCCAGGATACGGATACATTATCAGGGCTTTTTATTTCAATTTTATTTGTGTTTTAGTCCTTCCATTATTTTCAAAGCAAATTTTCTGTATGTGTCAACAGTTAATTACTTCAAATCAACCAGAATTAATTATATGTAATTAATTAATTCCACCAAGATTTGTTGACTTGTAATTATGAATAAAATGTTCAAGGCCCTGAAGGCTACAAAGAAATAAACCAGATGTAGGTGACACAAACCCCGTGTACCAGTTTCTATTCCACTATTTACTATTCAAAGAGAAAGTTTTCAAAGATTCATATAACATTTCCTAATGACAGCATTATTGAACCTTGCTAGAAAAATTAAAAAGTTGTTTATGAAGACTGCCACAGTAAGTCTGTCCTAACACTGTACTGCTATGTAAGATAAGATACACAATGAAAGGTCCACTATATTTATTCTACAGTATTTGTATTTCTCAAGGGTAGAATAGCTGTTTTTACTTCTGGAAATAAATAATTCTATTAATAATAGTAATCACAAAGAATAAAAGGAAACTGAGTTAAGGATAATACTTTTTTTCTAATTGGTTATTTGGTATTATCATTTCAATTATTACAGTCTTTTGCCTTTATAACTTATACCCATCCCTGAAAATGGAGTTCAATTGCATAATAGTAGTCTGTTCGAAATTTTAGTAAAAGAAGCATTAAACTTATGTTTATTTTTTAAATATATACAAATTTATATTATCTCTGTGATCATTTAAAATAATAAGAATTAATTACTGCATATTTTTCACCACAATTATACAACTAAGTCAAAGAATACTTTCTGTCAATGGACCAGTAGAATTGAAATTCTAATCTCCCCAAATATCTTAAATTTTAATGAGAAATATGTACATTTCATATTGGTTATCCCAAATTAACAAATAAATTACAACATATAAAATCTATGAGGTTTATGAAGTATTTCACTCATTTGGAAATTGCATTCTGGATTCTAGTATCAGCTAGCATTAATATTTATTGATATTACATGCATTAACAAAATATCTGATTTGAAAGAAAAATTATTTTGCAAATGTATGTGTAGGTAGGTTCTTTATTCTTTTGTATAATATTAAAAACTGCCTTTTCTCCTTATTTAAATCTTTTTATTAGTTTAATTATAATCTGATAAGCTCAAAAGTGATAAGGGTACAAACACCTCTATGGAATGTCCTTTAAGCTCTGCTTTAATTTCATCCCACGTAATCTTTATGCTCTTCCTTAATTATCACTTACAGTGTTCCTGATAACTTTTAAGATGTATTCATGATCAATGGGTTAAATAATGCCTTATTAGTTACCATTTGACTAGCAATTGTGTTCATTTTATTATCAATTTGTTCTTAAATCCATTGTGATTGTACTACTCATTCTGCATGATTTCAAGCTTTTGAAATTTATAACGTTTCTGTAAAGTCTAGTATACGCTCCATTCCTCCAAATTTCCCATATAGTCAGTGAAATAAAGTAGTTTATGTCACTGTTGAACATAGTGGTCCATGTGTCCATAATGTCAAGTTTGACCCTGCTGTTCTTGTCTAAACTTCTACTTTGTTTTCTACTTCTTTACTCAACTATTGAGAGTGATAGATTACAATGTCCTATGATTGTGGGCTTGACATTTCCCCCTTCAGATTTATCATTTTTTATTTTATGTATTTGAGGCTATGCTATTTACTTGGTAATGATTTAGGATTCTGATACATTTGTATATAATATTAATATAAAAATATACCTTTTCTCTTCTGGAAGCCAACATAATATCAATGTAATTTACCAGTGTCTCCATATTGTAACTTTCCTAATCCTTTAACTTTTAATTTTTAATAGTACTCTGTTCACAGTATATTCCTTGTAAGCAGTATACACTTGTTTTTATAAAATCTAAATATATTAGGATTTATTGAATTATTACATTCAAATTTAATGCCATTGTTAGTTTATCAATGCTTATATCTTCCATCTTAACATTTACTTTCTTATTGGCCACTTTTACTTTCTACATTCCATTTATTCCTTTTTGCTTTTTTAGACTTATATTTTTAATCATTTAAATTTTCCCTTCTATTAATTTGCTACCTATATTATTAAACAACTATTCATGTATAATCTAGGTATTACATCATATTAACTTCATAACTTCCCCAACAATTTTTTTGGTAATGGGGATTGAACCCAGGGGCATTTTACCTCTGAGCAGCACCCCCAACTCATATTTTTTATATTAAAACAGGGTCTCCTTAAGTTGCTAAGGGTCTCCCTAAGTCACTGAGGCTGGCCTGGAACCTGTGATCCACCTCTCAACTTCCCAAATGCTGGGATAATAGGAATGTACCACCATGCCTCGCTAACCATAACGTTTTATTTCAGTATCTTTACATCCATTTACCCATGTTGGTTTTTTATATAGTTAGTGTGTATCCTGGGGTATTTGTGTGTGTATGATGTGCAATTTTACAACATTGGAATGATTGTATTTTAGGCTCCATATTTATTATATTTATATTTACTAACTTGTTTATCTTGTCTTTTTATTGCCTCCTATAATTTTATCATTCTTTATGAGATTATGTCCCACTTAATTGAAGAACTCCTAAAAGTTGGGTCAGGTTTTGTTTAAAGATTTGAAAAACTGCAGCAATTTTAGAAAAATGTTTCAAAAACCTTGGTGTTCTTTCTGATCTTACTCATGTTTTCATTAAATGCAGGGAAAAGCTTCAATAATTGGAACAGGACATTCTACAATTTTTGTATAAGGAAGCTATTTACAGTTACAGGATAGTGTTAAAGAAAATTTATTTTCCTGATGACCTCTATAAAAGTAGTACAGAATTTGGAAAAAAATGTGATTCATGATTCATAAAGTAGATTGAATGGTGTATCAACAAAGTAGATAATATACAGTTTTTCTTAAACTAAAAAGGACTTTTTTCCAAATAGGCACTATTGACCTTGTATGATTTCTGGAACTGTGACCAGAAAAATGACTATTTTGTACAAGCTTATTTATTTGTTAGCTAGAGGACCTTAGTTAAAAAGGAAATGAATGTCACCCAAGATAATTAACACAGTAATTTAATTGAATACAGATTCAAAGAAAATTCCACAGCTCTTCATTCACTTGTCAAAGGCATTTTTCATCTATTTTGAAGATGACATTGAGCTCAGTGCCAAGGTCACAGGAATAAAACAGAGCTCCTGTCTAAATTAACACCCATTCAAAATGAATGTGAGGCAAATAAACAATCCTGGAAAATTGCTGACATAAAGTTGTATCTTGAACATCTGATATAAGCCTTCCCACCTTGCTAGTACAGATTTATTAAGAGGGAAAAGAGATTTTAAAACTAAATAAGGATTTTTTCCAATTAAATAGCCAAACTTTTGCTAGACTCTAAGAGAATATTTAAATTTCATACAAGTATCTTGGATGAAAAGGCATAATTTGGGGGCAAGTGCTTCTCCAAATGCAAACAAGGCAAATTCATACATGTGACTGAGACTAATAAAAATCTCCGCTCTCCCTTAATTGACTGCCCCTTGGCTCAGAATCAGAACATTTCTAAAGAAGAAATAAAGGGCAACTATTTGTGGTTTTCTAAGTAAAAGAAAACCAAGTGGTTGGGATCAAGTTTCTTTTGTTATAGAAGAGGCAAACAATGGCTAGATGTGATTTTGGAGACACAAGTATGAATTCGTGTGTAGCTTAGTAAATATCCAGATGGTAACATTTAGAAATATTTACAGAAGTGAGTGGGTTCTTAGGGTTAATATATACATATGTATTTCCTTGTGGGCAGAATAAATATTATCAAAATGGCCATTCTACCAAAAGTGATCTACAGAATCAATGCAATTCCTATCAAAATAACAATATCATTCTTCACAGACCTAGAAAAATCAGTCATTAATTTCATATGGAGAAACAAAAGACCCAGAATAACCAAAGCAATTGTCAGGAATAAGTTGAGAGACACTATAAGCAACGATAACCCAGTAGCAGCCAGAATCTCAGTTTTAAATATTATTCTTCAATAAAAAGAGTCAAGGCACTTTGTAGAAATATTTAACAGTAAGACTGGAACAGGAAATATATAAGGTAAGCCTGAAGCAGTTTGTAGTACGGAAAAGTAAGTGTTAGAAAAACTAACATACTGATGTAGATGAATGAATGAATGAATGAATGAATGAGAAATAAGTAAATGGGAGAGCAGAAAAATCACCCCTGTAAAAGTATTAATTAATGTCAATTTGTGTATATAAATATAATTATGCAATTATTTTTAAATATGTTGAATTTAATGAAGCTATAGAATTCGTATACCTTTTCTTTTTTTTTTGCGGTACTGGGGATTGAACCCAGGGGCATTCTACCTCAGAGCTACACCCCCAGCCCTATTTTTTATTCTTTATTTGGAAACAGGGTCTCACTAAGTTATGGAGGACCTCACTAAGTAGCTGAGGCTGGCGGTGAACCCGGATCCTCTGGTCTCAGCCTCCCAAATACTGGGATTACAAGCGTGTATATCTTTTCTAAATTAACTTTGTTGATCAAAATATACACTTGTAAGTCATAAACAATATTTACAATTTTCATTCAAAGTTTTTTTTATCTTTATTAATCAGGGTTCTTGGTTGCTTGCAAAGAAAATTCAAATTAATATGGCTTGGGCAATAAAGGAACTTCTTTCAATTTTAATCACAGATAACCATAGTACTCTCCTTATCTTCATATGAACAGTATTTACTGGAAAAGATGGGATTGTTGCAAACTATAATAAAGTCATAAAGACACAATTTTATTGTAGAACAACTTAGACACACAACATAGAATTTTATATGCTCACACATTTTCTTTTCTTTTTTTTTTTTTTGCGGTACCGGGGATTGAACCCAGGGGCGTTCTACCTCTGCGCTACACCCCCGGCCCTATTTTTTATCCTTTATTTTGAAACCGGGTCTCACGAAGTTGCGGAGGGCCTCACTAAGTAGAGAGAGAGAGAGACATGGAGAGAGAGAGAGAGAGAGAGCTGAGGCTGGCCGCGAACCCGGATCCTCCGGTCTCCACCTCCCAAAGTACTGGGATTACAAGCGTGCGCCACCACGCCCGGCCTGCTCACACATTTTCAATGATGCATCCTATGTCCTGGCACTTTAAAAAAATGACTTAATTGCTTTCTATGATAGTAGCTTAGTTAAAAAAAACAATAATAGATGCTATCCTTGTAGCAATATAATATGAACATACTAGTAATGAAAATCCTCCATTAGCTCTAAAATAGCTGAATTAAAGGTATAATTCTCCATTTGTTATGAACAGTATTACATTTTCAAATGTATTTGAAGGAAATGTGTCAGATTCACTTTCTTGAAAACACAGCTAAAAATTCATCACCAGAGAATAAAAACTTGAATGTCCTGAGAAAGATTCAAATATCTTTTCTTCATTAGATCTATTTTTTAAAGATAAACTCTTAAATCCCAAAAATATCAGCAGAAAATCATTGGCTTGCACTTGCATGTTTTCTACATGATTTAAATGCTTCTTATCAATTTACATGTTTCTCACCTTGAAATCAACCCCTAAATATATTGCATTTCAGTACATAATTAAAATAACCATATCCAACATGTTTTGTATAATCCTTTTAGAACATTTTCATAATTTTATTTTCTTAACTCTTCCTAATGCTGGTGATTTTCTACATAATATAAAAGAGAGGAAATTTATTAGCATATGGTGCCAATCTCCAGTAGTGGTATTTAGTTACTTGGATGCACCATTGGCCTAATGCCAGTTAGAAGTCATGAAGATGATGGTCCGAGATCATTCCTAAGAGCTCCATCCCTGGGTATACCCACTGGGTATTTTGCTTTCCCTTTGACATGTGTAAGACCTGGTACTATGCTAGTTATTTTATATGGCAAAGATGATGGGATTTAGCAGATGTAGTGAATATCCCAAGTCAGTTGATTTGAATCCAAAGGAACGCATCCTAGGTGGGCTGACTTAGGTAGAAAGACAAGGGGTCTAGGTCTCTTCCTAATGCTGTGACAAGACTTCTGGCCTTGAGAAAGCAACCAGCCATGAAGGCCCTGGTCACAGGGAGATGATCCCATCCCCAAACCACAGGAAATGTGGGAACATTTCCTTCCTTAGTCAACTTCTATCTGGCAGAGTCCTGCTGATTTCACCTTGATTCCAGCGTCCAGATATACTGAACAAAGGACCCTGTTGTGTAGTATCCATGTTCCTGCTACACAGAGGCTCCAAAATAATCAATGCAAGTTGTAGTCTATTGCAATAGTGGGACTTTGTTATGCAATAACAGAAAATAAATTAAAAAATAAACAATAGAGTTCATGAATACTATCTCTGTTTAAGTTCATTTTCTAGGGGTACTATATCCATGGCTTATGTCTCTGTGCATTAAAGTTGGAGGAGAATGTTTTGATCATGAACAGCCTTCCAATGTGGTAAGTGCCATTTCCATCAGCAGCAGAGTCAGAGCCATCTTCACTTCTGGGATGCGGGAGTGGAGGTTGGGAGGGGCTGCAGATATCTCTGTGAGAATCTAGGAGGCAGCAGTCTTTTGGAAAACAGCAGGCATTCTTGTTACAAAACTAACTGTCCAGCCAGGGCATTGCTTTTGCCTACATTTTATGTCCTTTTGGAATTACTCAGGGGCTGCTGATAAAAATTACAGGGGAAGGAGCTAATACATCCCTGTCACACATGCCTGATTTGCTACAATGCCCTGGTTTGGATTTTTCTTGTATCACGTTCTTTCACGGGAATTAGTGTCTATTTTGCTGTTGATAGAGGGAAGTCCAATCAGGCAGAAATATTGATGTGTTTAATCTGTAGGACAAGCAAAAGCTGTTCATGTTAGTCCAAGAGTGAAGTTCACAAGAACAAAGTCTCAAAGAAAGGAGACTGCCTTGTCAGGCAGGAAGGGTAAAACAAAACAGAAATAGGAAGAGGATCTATTTGGGATGATAATCAGGGATATCTGTCCTTAAACAGCATACCTTTAAGTCAGGTTATGATGTAGCTAGAATTATGATTATAATTTGGGAGTTAAGAACTGATAAAGGAAAAAGTAAAATTAGGTAGGGCTAGCCAGAAGAGTAGAGTAATTTGAGGCTGATTAGATGGTTGATTAGGTTAATTAATAATCAATAATCAATAGGTGGGTTATAAAAACTAGAATCCAAGCACTTGGGAAAAATACAGAATTATAAGCAAAAATGGAAACAGAAATAGATAAAAACATGGGTATATGTATGGATTAGAGATAGAGGCATGCCAATCTGTGCATTGCTTACGCTATTTATGTGTAGTAAAATTTTGATTTTATAGTTTTATAAAACAACTTGAATATGTCCTTTGGGGTATAGTAACAGTACTCAATCTGCACAGATGTGAGAAATATTTACATTATTTTAAACTCTCTTAATTGTCTTCCTGGATAATCCTCAGCGACAAGTTCCACAAAACAGAGACTACATTATCTGAAGGCCCTCCAATCTAGCTACCACGCTTAAAAACTACCTCTTTTACACCTTCTTTCCCTGACAAGTAAGCAGTATATATCCCCTGTCTGGTCTTAACCCTTCACATGAATTATGTTTCCATAATCTGAACCTCTTTTAGACACACAGGGACTATTAATTATACTCTTTCTTTGTTGTATTTGTGGCTTTTCTTTCTCTTCTATGCCTTTTTTCATCAGGAGTTGAATATGCTCAATTTCTGTCATATACCAAAAGTGCTTACCTATAGCTATGGTACCAGCAGCTATTAGCTTCTTTTTCTCTCCTTCCACAGACAAAGCATCCCTGAGCTTACTGTACAGAAGCCTTATCCTTCCTCCTCTTGTCCTGTTCTTCGCTCTAAACATGGCAAATTTCTGTCACCCATTGTTCTTCCAAAACTCTTATCCACAGCCACCAATGGTCTAGGTTGTCACTCAGTCTTTTCTTGATTCTGTGACGTCAACTCATCTAGTTTTTTTTTTTTTTATTCAGCATCTTTTGTTGACCTGGCTTCCAACCGGAGTGGTATACTTACCCTTTGGCTTTTGAATCATCTGTGGCTAATAGAATATTATTAATTCATAATCAATAGTCACCACAGTGCTATCATTTGAATATTCAAAGATAATTTTTCACTCATATATTCTTAGCTATTTCTGATTTGCTCCATGAGGAAGAGAGAAACTAATTTTCAAATTTTCTTTCATTTAAATATTATGTACTTGAAAAGTTTATTTTTCCTAAACTAAGCAGCCAGTTTTTAGAGTTGTGAACATTTGATTATTTCTTAACTCTCATCCATAAAAATGTCTCCAATTTTAACAAATACAGCACACACATTCGGAATAATATGCTAATAGGTTTCAGACTCACAGTCTTTTGTATTTGTGCTCTAGATAAGCAAATTTGTAAAGGGAGCACGATTGATCTTTGTAGTCTTATTCTCTTTTCTTATGCCATTATCTCTCCCAGCTCCCGATCTGGTGCCTCTTTGCTCCACTCTGGTGAATGCAAACACACTTTTCTTCCACTACTCAAACATAGCTTACCTTTTCAGAACATATTTCCCTCATGGCCTAGAAAGTAATTGCTTTCTTAATCTCTGTCTATCTCATGAATATAAAATGTTGCGACTTGAATAATTCATTCTCTTAAGATTATTTACAATTTAAAAAAATATTGCAGAAAATTCTTTCTTTTACCCAAAGGAAAGAACCCTTAACAGTGAAATGTTGGTTGAAACAAACTGGGTATCAGGATTACAAAAGAGACAGTTCAAACCATGATTTTCAGGCAGCTATCTATCAAGTTCTAGTTTATACATATATCATACATCTAAGAATGTCTTCCCTGTGTGCTAGAGGTTTGCTTTTCAAATTGTCATAATATTCCTAAGTGCTTTTTACCATTGAATTCCATTTTACATCTTTAGAATTCTTTTACTGCATTTTTGAGTCAATTTGTAAAATATCCATGTATCCATTCATTCATTCTTTGGGCTGAGAAACTCAGTCCCTTAATTTTACTGCATTAATTTGATTTCCAGTCCCATAATTATGTTTATCACTTTCCTGAAGTGTCTCTAAATTGTACATTTTTATACTAACGAATCATAGATTGGACATGCATTTTGGAAATGAGAAGATGGTATTACCTCTGAGGAATGGAGCATATTAAATTGCTTTTTTATATATTGATTACTGGGGGAGACCTCTTGCTTCACCCAATATTCATATAGCCATCTGTCTATTCACTATCTACTTAAATAATTAATAGGTATCTCATACTTACTGCTTTTATTTTTGTTTTACAAACAAAAATCTTCCTTAACACACTTTTTTTTAACTTCTCTACAGTCAATGAAGCCTCTTCCCACAGACTCCCCCATATCAGTAAGTGGAAAATCCATCCTTACCGTTTCTCAGGCCACAAATATATCCACATCATTCTTTTCTTTCCCTCACATCTCAAGATGAGTAAGAAAATTGTGCCATTTTTCCTTTTAAAATGGATCCACATTCTGTTCCTGTCTTACTGTACCTCGTCCTGACACTGCAGTTCAATCAAGATAATCTCTTAGCCAGATAATAGGAATACTTTCCTAAATTTTCTCCTACATCCACTCTTACAGCATTTCCACCTCTTGCAATTCGATAGCCTCCTTTTTATCCTTTTATTGTTGCATTATAGTCTCACATCATAATGCAGTTCATAGTGATAGTGACATACGTGCACACAGCACTTGGTGAGTTTACCTCTGGCTCCCTCCCCATGCAATAACCCTTTTAAAACATTCACCTGTTCAGAAACTCTCAAGAATTTCTCTTCAAAATAACTAATGTAATGTCTTTGCTTATTAATTCTAGATTCTGCCTCATTGAAGTTTTTTGTTGTTGTTGTTGTTCTTATTGACTTGTCTCCTCCCTATATGTGGCATTCTTTTCTGTTTTTTTCATACCTGGTAATATTTGCCTCTCAGATTCCAGACATTGCGACTTTTACTTCTTGTAGGTGTTAGATGCCTCCCCACCTCGAACTGAATTCATTTAACCATAAGATGGGGCTTCATTCGGGGATGGGATTAATTTACCTGGAAATGGTTTGGTCACTGAGATATGTTTCACTCTTTGTTAAATGGATTCAGAGTATCCTTGCATCAAGGGACAATTTTCCCTACACCAAGAGTTTTCCCTTTCTCCCCATGAAGGATTTTGCTTAATCCCCCAGTGTTGGGCCTTGTACTCAGGATACTCTCCACCGTGTGGGAGCTAATGCTCTTCCCAGTGGCTCATTCCAGGGCCTTGGCCATTTCCTCACTCACATGAATGAAAATACTCAGCTTCAGACCCCACAGTCGCCTGGACACTTGTTCTAGTAAGCTTTACTTTTATTTCGCTTTTCTTTTTTTTTGTGGTACCTTCGAGCTGCACCCCCAGCCCCATTTTATTTCTTATTTGGAAACAGGGTCTCGCTAGGTTGATGAGAGTCTCGCTACATTGCTGAAGCTGTCCTCAAACCTGTGATCCTCCTGTCTCAGCCTCCTAAGTACTGGAATTACAGGCATGCATGACCACGCCTGACTCTATTTTCTCTATTTTGCTTATGTCCACAAGATCATATTTTATTATATATCTATTTAATGTACATGTATATATATATATATATATTATATCATATGTGCTTGTCTTAATTTGTATTTTAATAAGTCTGTATTTAATAGACACAATTTTCTTTACCTTTCTTCATTAATTAATAATTATTTTGTTATTTTAAATGTTTTCACATATTTCATGGTATTTCTTTTTCCTGTGGCTGACTTCAGTGAAATTGCCTAAAATGAATGGGCTTAGGTGCCAAAGTGCCCTCCTATGACCGTTTGGTTAGATAGTGCATCCTCTACTCACAGCCTCATATGATGTGACTCATCTCAGCTGTTGTCACCATCTTGATGAATTCCCTGGAGACACTTTAACTGCTGTGCTCTGGATGGAGGGCTCCCTCGAGAGCTGTCAATCTCATCACCCAGTCATCGTACCTTTGTGTGTGTGTGTGTGTGTGTGTGGTACTAGAGCTTGACCCCAGGGACATTTTACTTCTGAGCTACACCCAGTCCTAATTTATTTTTTTATTTTGAAACAGGTCTCACAACGTTGCTGAGGGCCTTGCTACATAACTGAGGCTGACCTCGAACCAACAATCCTCCTATTTCAGACTCCCAAGTACTGGGATTACAGGTGTGGGTCACCACGCCCCGGTGTCATTGTTCCTTTTACTAATTATTCCTAGCCTCCTTTCCTACACATGATGGTCAGAACACACATTAATGCAATTCCAGCAAAATGATGCAAACATTATCAAGTCAAAACCAAGAAAGTAATAGTAAACACAAGGAAACGACCAAAAGTAACAGAATTGTATTTAGAACGTCAAATGTTTGAACTTTTTCCCCCTATTTGTTTTCAAGGCAACTGGGATATACTAAAGAGGAAACAATATTTTGAAATCTATAGTCTTTAAAATAAATGGAAAGAAATATTTTGTAGTAAACTATAAATATTTTTCGCCCCAAAACACATTAAAAAGAAACACAATGATAATTGCTGCTGATGCGTAAAATTTGTATCTGTTAAAAACCCTCAATTAGCCAGGCATAGTGATGCATGCCTGTAATCCCAGGGAGGCTGAGACCAGAGGATTGCAGATCCAAGACTAGCTTCGGCAATGTAGACAGAGACCCTGTTTCAGAACAAAAAATAAAAAAGTTAGGGGGTATAGCTCACAGATACAATGCCTCTGGGTTCAATCCCCAGTACCACAAATACAAAACAAACAACAACAACAAAAAAACCCAGTTAATGTTTATAATAGATATTTGCTATATTTCTTTGGTAAAAATGAACAAATTAGTTTAAACAGTTAAAAAAGTTTTTTTAAAATGACTTTAGGAAATAAAATTATAAAATTGCTCATTTAAAAAATAAGTATTTTGCATATAATAACCTTTTGTTTTCGCCAAATGTGGTCTTCTCAATGTCAAATGTCCTGTCTTTTTTCTGAAGGTGTCCACTCGGCGGGCCCTGCCCTCAAGGACAACTCTCTCTTCAGCACTGCGTCCTGGAAATCCGTCACACCACACTTCTTCATTTATTCTTGAAACCAGTTTTTTACATTTTCCTGATACATTTTCAACTTCTACATTCTTTTTCCATCTCACAAAGAATTCACATTGTAATTATCTGCTCTATTTAGAGTAGATAATAAGAAGCAGAAATAAAGTTTTCAACATCTGTTCTATATTGACATTTAAAATATAATTTTGCCCCCATTGCAACCTAGTCACTGCACAATAGAACAGAAATACAGAACACAGACACACACACACACACACACACACACCCCTCAGGAATCTGAAAGGAAGTTAAAATTACCTCTGTCCTGAGACTTCCTGCCAGATGCCTCCTCAGGATTATTATTCCCTGAGTAATCTGGGTCTCTATCTTCTTCAAAATATAACATGTTGCCTCAGCATTATAGGATTTGCAGTTCTTAGCCATTTAATAAAAAAAGGAAAATATCAAAAGAAGTTTAACATAATTTTTCTCCTTTTGCTAGTCTACCGAATAGACCTCAATGTATTTGAGTTGTAGTGTGGAGGCAGGATGAAGTGGTCATACATTGACACCCTTGCTCTATGAGCAATGAGAGCAGGGAGAAAGGATATAGTTTGCTCTTTTCTGTCTTGATAGAAATCTTTATACTTTTAGCTTGTTTTATTAAGCATTAGCCTGTGAGGCATCTTATTTTATATCCTTCACTTCACATTTTTGGTTTTATTTTTTCCCTTCTTGTTTGCTAATATTCTTTAATATCTGGTTCTTCCCTTCTTCTACCCAATTATTTACTTTTGTTGCTATTGTTTTTATTTTAAGGTAAGAGAATATATTAGTTTACCAACGTTATATACAACATCCAGTATAAATTTTCTCCTGCAAGTTTTTCATCTACCATTTGCTTTTGCTACATGTTTTCCTTTTTAAAAATATTTGTGTATAGCACTTACTGTTCTTTTATTTCCTATAACCATTCATACTTGAATAAGGCAAATTATTTCTGTAGGTTATTTGTAAGGCATTCATCTGGGAGAGACCTTGGCTCAGGCAAGCAGGATTTCTTCCTTTAACACATGGCTATTTTTTGAGTTCCCCTAGCTGATATCAGCACTGTAGGACCATTCCAGATGTAGTATCATGTCTCTCAGGTCTTAGTGGAAAGCTTTGTGATTCCTCATACAGCCCAACTTCTTTGATTTCTCCTTGAAACCAGCTAGATTAAAGGTTGGCTCCAGTAGATGCCTCAAAATCCTGGTATCATTGGGGCAAACAGCTAGCAATTTCTACCTTGAAATATATACTTACTGGGGATGAGGATGTATTCTTAGCTTTGTCTGAGATCGTTTCTTCATGGACTTTACCTATTCATTTCCTCCCTTACCTTTATTTTATTTTAATTGTTTTTGAGAGATCTACTTTTGATTCAAGATTTTTGGGTTTTTTTTTTTTTTTTTTTTGCGGTACCGGGGATTGAACACAGGGGCGTTCTACCTCTGCGCTACGCCCCCGGCCCTACTTTTTTTATACTTTATTTTGAAACCGGGTCTCACGAAGTTGCGGAGGGCCTCACTAAGGAAAGAGAGAGATAGAGAGAGAGAGAGAGAGAGAGAGCTGAGGCTGGCCGCGAACCCGGATCCTCCGGTCTCCACCTCCCAAAGTACTGGGATTACAAGCGTGAGCCACCACGCCCGGCTTGATTCAAGGTTTCTAATGTCTACTTCTTCCTTTTAAATTATGGTTGGCACTTAAGCATCTCTATTATTATTTCTACTTTGGGGTGACAGAACAAAGGAGAAATAGCCAGTTAATTCATCCATAATTCTATAAAATTTTCAAACTAAGTGTTTTTCCTTTGTTTTGTGTCCTATTAACCATAAGGTTGTTCTTTCTGCCCTTGTGTTTGTGGGTATTACTCTTTTCCTTCCCTGCCTGCAGAATCATGCACTATAATGACACACTAGCTTTCTTTCCTTTCTCCACGAGCCATAAGAACCATATTTTGAAGGATGTAGTTCAGACCCACTTCATTCCTTATTGTGACCTCTTGTGACCTCTAAGGATTTCCACTAAGGGCTTCCAGGGGAGGAGCCCTTTTTCAGGGGTGCCCGTATTATGTGGTGTTGCACTGGAAGTTAAGAGAAGTCAAAATTGACATATCTTTATCCATGGTTTATTTTCAGTTTATATCATTTCATGGTTTGTCTTCACTTTAAGCTCTATTAATTTATAGATCTTTTTAAAAGTGATACTTGTCCAGGTGTGGTGGCACACGCTTGTCATCCCAGTACTTGGGAGGCTGAGACTGGAGGATTGCAGGTTCACAGCCAGCCCCAGCTACTTAGTGAGGCCCTCTGCAACTTAGTGAGACCCTGTTTCAAAATAAAGAATAAAATTAGGACTGGGGGTATAACTTGGAGGTAGAATGCCCCTGGGTTCAATCCCCAAAACTGCAACATAAATAAATAAGTAAATAAATAAATAAATAAATGTGATATTTGTATATCTCTTGACTTGCACAATATGTACTTTTTTAAAAAAAATGTTGTCTCTCACCTTTAATAGTGACTGAAACACCCCCAATTGCAGTGGCTTAAAACAACATATTTTGTTATTGTCTATTTGGAAGGCAGTGGTTCTACTGAAAGCCTGGGCTTAGCTGGCATTAGCCTGTCTTGTTCATACCTCCAAAGTCAGAGGGTTGATTGGCTGAGCCATCAAGAGTGACCTCAGCTGGAATAGCTCATCTCTGCCCCACATCATCTCTTCTCCTCTAGATGGCTAGCTTGTGCTTATTTGTGTAGATCCTGTGCAGGTTGCTAAGAACAAGAAGACAAGCATGTAGGGCCTCTTTAATTCTAGACTTTCCATAGTAAAATATCTTCAAGTATTAAGGTTGGTACATCTGAAATCAAAAAACTGCAATATTCTTTACTTTTATATAACACATGCATTACTTTACCCCGTACCAATATTTAATTAAAGGTTTCTCATTACTGCATATACAATTATCAAAGAAGCCCTAGGTGGTGAATTTCACTACCACCTTCTTCATAGTGGAGTAAACTGAAGTTTAGAGAAGATAAATAATTTGTCCAAGTTTATTTGTGGATAAATAATTTGTCCACAGCAGATAAATGCAAGGATGCAGATTTAAACTTAGATATCCCTGGGGTGTACCATGATATTTGAATCTCTGCCACATTGCCTCTTATAGAGCTCCTAACTCATGTATTCATATGTTTAACCTGGATTCAAAGCCAGACCCACTTTAACTTTAAATTCTGTCACCATATTTCAAAATAGCATACTTTAATGAACAGCTACAGGACAATTTTGTTATGGATGAAAGTATTCAACCACAGTGACATTTTTATGTCAAAAGTGTGGACAACTTTTGATAGCATTGAGAAGGTATTAAAAAGAAAAAATGATATAGATTATTTGAATAATTCCTAATTTCATACATTTATTTTAGTTTACTTATGAAGCCCAATCTATAATAATTTCAGTCATTTTAGAGATTGCTTGCATAGAAATGATAATCAACACTCTGATGACGAATTTTATGTCAACTTAGCTAGGCTATGGTGCCCAGCTGTTGGTCAAACACCAGTCTAGTTGTTGCTGTGAAAGTATTTTTAGATGTGATTAACATACCAATCAAACTTTAAATTAGACTTTGAATAAGATTATCCTACATAATTTGGTGGGTGCTACCTAGGAAATTAAGGGGATTAAGAACAAATACTGAGATTTCCTGAAGAACAAGGAATTCTCTTCAAGAGTGCGATGTGAATGAACTATTACCTGACTTACCAGTCTACCAGCCTGTCCTACAGCTTTGGTAGGCTGATTCCCCCAAAATACCACCAGCATCAACCAATTCCTTAAAATAAATGTTTTTATAGATAGGTAGATAGATAGATGTTCATTTCTCAACACAACCCTGACTAATATAAGAATAAAACATCCTAATGACATAGTGAAATGCTTGTGTATGTATTAAATATTTATTATTGGTGCATTGCGATGGTACATCATACTGAGGTTCCGGGTGGTAAGTACACACATGCATGTAGCGTGTATCATGGACTGAGGTTCAGAGTGGTAAGTACATACATGCATGTAGCATTCGTTGTGAGTTTTCCTTTGGTTCTCACCCCACTCCTTCCCCTCCCCACAGATAGTCTTTGCATCCATACAAGTAACTTCATGTATGAACAAAGGGCTACTTTAATAGTTACCATCATCAGTGCTCCCCTTTCTCCCCCCCTCTCTCACTAGCTCCCCTCCCCCATTCCACTAATGTCTCCCCTCCTGTATCTAAGGTTTCCTTCCTTTCCTGGTTTCTCTCTAGCTTCCACATATGAGTGAAAACATATTGTCCTTCACTTCCTCTGACTAGCTGATCTCACTAAGCATAATATTCTTGAGTTCCATCCATTTTCTTGCAAAAGACATAATCGTGTTGTTTTGTATGGGTGAGTAGAATCCCATTGTGTGTGTATGCCATAATTACATAATCCATTTATCGGCTGGTGGACACCCAGGCTGGTTCCATCGTTGAGCTATTGTGAATTGAGTTGCTATAAACATGGTTTAAATATATACCAGCTTGTCCTACAGTTTTTGTTTTGGCTGATACCCCACCCTAAATCCCCTGAGTATCAACAAATTTCTGAAAATAAATATCTCTATAGATAGATAGATAACTATAGATATCTCTATATAGAGAGATAAATAGGAAGATAGGTAAATCCTTATTTCTCAACACAACCCTGACTAATATAAGAACGTCCTAATGATGTGATGCATATGCATATGCTTGCATATGCATGAACTATTCTTAAATTCAATGTATCTTGCTTTAAATATTGTTTACATATCTGCACACTGATTCCATTCCTCCAAGCTCTCTATCCATGGATAGCTCATTTTCCTTTTTCTCTTTATTTCCTTTTCACTTTCCTGCTCCTCAGTACACCCAGTGGAAGCCAACCGAATGCACGATAGGTTTCCACCAATCCCTATTGTTGTTTCTGTTGCTAATAATATTCATTTTATATGTAGAAGTCAAGAATTCAAATTGAAAGGCTGGCAAATTTGGAATCTTCTGATTCTTCTATCTCCATGTTTGTCACTTTTCCTATCAACATGGGCTAGAGAAGAGTTTTCTGCAGTTGGAAACCAACTTATTATTTTCCTATCCTGACAGTAGACCTAGAATTAATCATTATAGTCTGTGAACTTCTGAAGGGTTTTGGAGCAGGAAGTACAGTAGGAAAAAGTGCATATTCTTCCACTGAAATGTGTCAAACTAGTTACTGGTTATTTCTCCTTTGTTCATGTAGGATATAAAACTGGTTAACCAAAGATACCCAGTGCTCACCTTCCTGAGTGCAGTTCTTTGGGACAGACATTGACATTATGGTTCAAAACCCTTAGAGGAACAATGGAGCTATGATCACTAATTTGACGGCCAAGGATGTACAGAGCCATGGTGGCAGGTCTCTGTCACACCTATCACCAAGACAGTACTCTTCCTTCCATCTTGCATTTTAACATAGGTAGTAAAATTGAAATCCTCTTTAAGACCAGACCATTTAGCCATGACTCTGATATTTCTGTTTTATACTGAACAGGAAAGAATGAATACAAAATACCCTGTCCTTGAGGTGAGCATTGAACTTCTGACTTTTTCTCAGCATGCGTCTGTGAATCTTGTTAGACAAAAAAGTCTCCAACCCTTGAAGCGACAAAGCCTCAGAAGTGAACCCCACACAGCAAACCGTCGCCCCCTTAGCACACACAGCCCCTTAGCAGCTGCCAGCAGCTTCAAATCCCATCTAATTATTCAGGGCCACTGGCTCGCCTTTTCCAAGTGCTCGCGCTGCCTCTCCTCTCATACCTCAGATACTGTGTTTCTGAGGAAGCCACAAAGGTGGAGGAGAGTTCACAGAACGCAGAGACCTCGCCGAGTTCCTTAGGAATCCAGGTTTCTTAATCTTGTCAGCTCACGGTAAGCGACAAAGAGCACATTGGATGGGGGGATATGGAACATGCCTGTGGTTTTCATTCCTTCACATTGCTGGTTGACAACGACCAAATGTCATATATTTTTTAGGTACCACTGCACTAAAATAAAATTATTTTCTTGTATATACCATTTTCTGATTTTTATATTTTTCTGCTTAGCAATCATATTCCACTATCTATCAGTAAGTGATTGTTTAATTAATTCAAGTACACTTACCATCACAGACTATTTACCCAGTAGAGTTTATATATGTATATGTATATGTGTATATATATGTAAGCTCTATATATATAGTATATGTACATGTGTATATATACATATCTACATACATATACACACATATGCATATACATTACAATGTATCTATATACATATATATGTACACATACACTTGCTTATGGATTCTTTAAATTTTCTTATAGCTTTCTCCAGAGCAATGTGTTCTAAGTGGAACTAATAATATCTGATAATATTTGTCCCTAAACTCTTCAGTTTTCTCTGCTTTCTTCTGTATTTCAGGTAATGATACCATCGCCCTCCTTGTTCATTCAGACACTAATCAAAAAGTGAACATCAGTGTCCTCTGCCTCCCTAATTCCTCTTTCATATTCGATATATCATTAAGACACACTCTCTGTCTACATACACACACACACACACACACACACACACACACACATCCTCTACAAGGATTTACCTATGTATTTATTTACTTATATCTGCACCATGTACCTTTATCTGGCACGTCAGTGTCAGCTTTCCCATCCGGGCCACCTTCTCCCTTCATTCAGGTTAGGAAACAGCCTCACCATGCCACACAACTGCTATCAGTTGCAATTAATTATGTTTGCATGAAATGAGGTAAAATACAGTAATTCCTAGACAGAAGCTTATGCCACACAATAAAGACATCTAGCGGTAGGCAGTTCAACCCTGTCAGTGTTGAGAATTAATATGCTTATTATAAGTATGTGAACACAATTGCAATTTTATTCCAACTGAATTGTTTAGTTCTTTCACTGACCTGGTTGAAAAATTTTACAAAAGAACTTGTTAACAACTCCCACATTTTAATTTATTTTTTGCCAAAAAATGTCATGTGAAGCAGAGTTTGGACTGTTCTAATTTAATGATTAACTCAAAAGCTTTGCTATCTGCCACTAGGAAGACTAGTTTTTGGGGTTTAGAGAAAGGTTTTCCTGTGTTTATAAGTTTCTCTCCTTTGTCAACCAGACATTTAAATGTCCAGAGATGTTTTATGCGAACAGAGGCTCATCCCAGCTGTGAATGGCGCCTGTGCCCTTTCACTCGATTGGTGCGGACAGAAATTACCAAAGGCTGCATTGAATCATTATGACTCATTTCCTTCAAATAAGAGGTTAGCCTTTTCACAGTTTTTCAGTCTTGAAATACAATCTGAAACTTTAGAAAATATATTATCTTATAAACTTGTGCTGAAGAGGATGCGCACTGAGAATATGTTGTTTTTATAATTATATCTAAGAAATGTATCATAGTTTTCCATATAGACACATTAAAATTGAATTTACTTTCCAAAATTACAATATATAATAAGTGAATACACCCATGTAACCCTTTGGCAATATGTTTTCATTTCAGGTTGAGCATCCCTATTCCAAAAATCTGAAATCCAAAACATCCCAAAACTTGAAACTTTTTGAAAGTTGAGATGATTCCAGAAGTGGAAAGTTATACAACTGACCTCATGTGGCAAGTCCCAGTGGAAACACTGGTGAGATAAAAAATACTGTATAAAACTACCTTTGAGCTTGATGTGGTGGTGCATGCCTGTAATTCCAGCACTTGGGAAGCTGAGGCAGGAGGATCTCAGTTTCGAAGCCACCCTAAACAACTTAGCAAGATCCTCAGCAACTTAGCAAGACCCATTTTCTAAATAAATAAATAAAATTTGTCTGGGTGTGTGACTACAAGGTAGAATGCCTCTGGATTTAGCCTGCAGCACAAAAAGGAAGGAAGGAAGGAAGGAAGGAAGGAAGGAAGGAAGGAAGAAAGGAAGGAAGGAAAAAGAAAGAAAGAGAGAGAGAGAGAGAGAGAAAATAAAAAAGAAAAGTATTTTATATACGAAACTCAAATGACTATCATTTTATTACCTTTAGACTTGGGTCCTAACCCCAATATACCTTATCTTCCAGAATCTGAACATATCCCAAGTTCAAAACATCTTTGATGTCAAGCATTTCAGATACTCAACTTGTAATACCCAATTATGAATCAGTGTAAGACAGGTATGGTGGCCCATGCCTGCAATCCTAGGACTTGGGAGCCTGTTGACCAACATGCCAAGAATTTTTATTGCTTTTGTTGCTTTGCTATGTGTCAGTTTGATTTTGTTACAGCCAATTTATCCATTGGAAAATATATGAGGAGGACTAGAAAACTGGAGTTACCAACCCTTTACTACAGCTAACATTTCCCCTACCATAACAGGTGAGACACTATCATGAGCCCAAATGCATGGTCCAACCTCCTTAGTCTAGCAGGTGGCTGATCATTCAAGGCACTTCACTAGGCTTTCAGCTCTTTATCAAATTAAAAAAAAATCAGTGAGCCATATTATACTCTAAATAATAATCCTGAGTTGAATAATAATGGCTCTAATCTAGCATATGTTAGTGAAAAATAAACTCAACTTTAGAGATATGACAGGTGCATGTCTGCAACAATATTGCCTGTGTGATCTTTCAAGCAATCTCTGGTCTTTTTAATGAGGAAATAGATTATCCTAACTCCAAACTCTAATCAGTAGGTATACTTGCTTGGTTCTATTCAGTCTGTACACAGACCTTAGGACCAAAGAAAGCTATTCAGAGATGAATTTATTTTACCTTGAAAATAGATCCCAGGGTATTGATGTTTCTACAAAATCAAAACTACAGTACTCCTGTGAGACCTAGAAATCATATGTAGGGAAGATAACAGTCACAAGTGATTTGAAAAAAACTGTATATTTTTAAAAAAATTATTAGTGCATTGTTCTTGTCCATGATGGACTCACAACGATACATTCATATATGCACATAACATTATTTGATCTCTTTATTTCCCCAAACCTTCTTTTTCCCTCTCCTCTTGCCTCCTCCAACCCCCTTACACTCCTCTACTGGTCTCTCTCCCGACTTTCATAAGACCTCTTTTCTTTCCTCTTTTCTCTCTAGCTTTCACCTAAGAGAGAAAACTTAAGGTTCTTGATTTTCTGAATCTGTCTTATCTCACTGAGCATGATCCTCTTCAGTTTCATCCATTTTCCTAATATGAAATAATTTTATTCTTCTTTAAAGCTGAGTAAAACTCCATTGTGTGTATACACCAAATTTTCTTTATGCATTCATCAGTTGATGGTCACGTAGGTTGGTTCCATAATTTGGCTATTGTGAATTGTGAACAAAACTGTATTTTAAGTGCAACTATGTATATACTCTATAGCTGTCCTGCCATTGCAAATAAACTAAAAATATTTTAAAACCTCTATTTTATGTGAACCAAGAGCTTCCTCAGGAAGATCCTTACACATATGCAAAGAAAAGCTTTTGTAGAAACCCTAACTGTATCCAGGAGACCTTTTGTCCTATTACAGAGGGAGTTGTTATTAGGATAACTCATCATAACAATAAATAAGGATTTACTACTAAAAACCAGGTGTTCCATGGAAACAAAACCAAGTCCATGGTGGTTGTGGTAGATTCAATTTCTTCCTAAACTCTGAGATTAAAAATACCATGTGGGCCGGGCGTGGTGGCGCACGCTTGTAATCCCAGTACTTGGGAGGCGGAGACCGGAGGATCCGGGTTCGCGGCCAGCCTCAGCTATTTAGTGAGGCCCTCCACAACTTCGTGAGACGCGGTTTCAAAATAAAGGATAAAAAATAGGGCCAGGGGTGTAGCACGGAGGTAGAATGCCCCTGGGTTCAATCCCCGGTACCACACACACACAAAAAAAATACCATGTGTTCTATGCCAAGTGATGTGTGCAATGTTAGGAACTCTATAACTCCTGCTTACAATGATACTTGAATATATGTAATTTATATTTTAGACACTTCACTTTCAAATTCACATTTGGTACCCTCATTCAGCATCCTTCCTTTCATTGGCTACATAGGATAATAAACTTGTAATTCCTGCCTGAAAGTTTTGCCTTTGAAATGACTGCTAATAATTTTCTGAAGTGCACCTGAAAAGAAAAAGGGAAGGACAGTAACATGGCAGCTATAAATCAATTTTTTTAGATATTACAAATTATATTGCTGTGTGTGACTAGACTTCTAAGAAATTACATACCAAAGCCGGGCGTGGTGGCACACGCTTGTAATCCCAGTACTTTGGGCGGCGGAGACCGGAGGATCCTGGTTCGCAGCCAGCCTCAGCTCTCTCTCTCTCTCTCTCTCTCTACTTAGTGAGGCCCTCCGTAACTTTGTGAGACCCAGTTTCAAAATAAAGTATAAAAAATAGGGCCGGGGGTATAGCGCGGAGGTAGAATGCCCCTGGGTTCAATCCCCTGTACCGAAAAAAAAAAAAAGAAATTACATACCAAATCCTTTTTATTTTTTTCTGTTCCTCTTCCTGCTTAAATAAATGGTGCTCCCGAGTTTCAGTTAATACTCTACCTTGAAGTTTTATTGAGCATTCAGTTATGATGTTCTATAAGTGTATGAGAAAAATTTTCTTTATTTGGTTTGTTGATGAAGTATTCAGTAATATTCTTAGCCATTGCAATGAAAGTGTTTCTTAAACTACATTAAGAATTAGTAGTAGGAAAATTTTCTTTTTAAAATTATATGACTTATTATTTTTCTAAAAAGTCAGTGATAAATTTAAGTTTAGTACTCAATAGTAGTATTTATGTCAATGTATTTAATTTTCTCTCTCTCTCTCTCTCTCTGTTATTAAGATACCAAACTTAGAATTACTCTAGTTTCCTGAAGACACCTAATTCTAAGCAAAGCCATAAATCCTCCCCAAGAAGATCTATCATAATCCCATATCCAAAATATATCTGTTCTAACACACTTTTAACAAGATGTTCTTGGTACTGTGTGGATCTCTTGAGGCAAAGTGGTATTAACATAGTGAAGTTTCTGCAGAAGTAAGACTACTGTGCCACCGATGGGGATCCTCAGATCAATAAGTGTGCACATCTGTAAAACCCATTGTCTCCACCAGTTCAACAGGCCATGTTTGTTCAATTGAGTTTGTATCTGTATTTCAGCCTCTTCATTTTTGCCTTATCTTTTTATGCTTGATTTCTTTGGTATAAGTTTCATTGGATTTTTTTATGTTATTTTATTTATATGAACAAGTTTGTATTATTCCTTGGTGAAATTGCTTCCTAATATTTTAATGCATGATCTTATGTTATGTTTTACAGTTAGGTGTCTTGATTGTTGAATGTATATAGGATGAAAATTCTGTAGCAAGAGAGGATGGGCATAGGTCCAACATATCTTTACACCAGACTCATCCAGAGACTTAGAAGTCTAGATGGTCTCTTCTATTCATATCTTAGGGGGAAAATTGCCTTAGGTTACCATTTTCAAACCATATAAGGTCATTTATTAATGTAAACACATTTAATTTTTTTATACTTTTCAAGATAAAAAGAACCACAATAATGTTTAAGGAAAAAGATGGGCTACACATGTGCAAAACTTTATCACCATGGTTCAAGAAACCTATGGATTGACCCCAGTGGTATTAACTCAATTTACATAGGGATTATCAGAATATTATTTATTATTCAATTATCCTCTTTTGCCAAGATATTTTCACCTCTCACTAGATGTAGGACAGTGGTAGGAAATATTCAAAAGGTCTATTTAATTTAGTTCTGTGGTATTCACTAAACTTATTGGTTCCCTGTGCTGTACAGGCTCCCCTGTTGACAACCAACAATTCTCAGCTAATTGTTCTACCTCCTCTGAGATACTATTGCCTTTCTTTCAGGAGCTATCACCTATTGCTTCAGTAATGAACACATCCTCTCAAATTCCCTCCCCTAAAGAAGCCAAACATTGTTTACCTGTGATAGGGAATTTTCCATTTTCCCCTTATCCCCTTAGATAATTATCTTATGATGTTCAGTCTTGCAAACATTAAGTAAATATGCAAATATTTGGACTTAGCCAATGTTGGAACACAGCTCAACATGTACAATGTGGAGGAGTTAGTAAGAAAAAGCTAAGGGAATTTCCAGTGAATTAATTTCTTAATGTAGCATGAAATCTAGCACAGATAATAAAGAAAGCAAGCACATAAATGGAACTATGGCTAGGTAAATCAACTTCATAACAATGATCTGGGAGCTTGATCTTGAATAATTTCTAGAATAGGTAGACCAAACAAAATAAGTCGAAGGAAAAAGAGTTTTTATATAAAGGGATACTTCATTTTGAGGTTTCAGATAATCATTAGAGATAATAAACCCAAGAGTAAATTTTGGGAAAATGTGGATGAGTGGAGTGGGTAAAGGAATTCAAGGTCCGGAGATCTAGAGTCCTTTTCCCCAAAGATGTTGAAATGGAAGCTCTGGGAGAAGCTGTGTCTTGATGGGTCCAGTTAGCTTTCCATCAGAGCATGACCTTGAGTTTACAAGATTGAGAATACACAGTGATTGCTTAATGGTTTGCAGACCTTCCAGAGCATACGCTCAAGAAAGAAAAGGAGGGAGAAGGACTGGGAAGGGTAAGAGCAGAGAATAGTGGTGAGGACATTGCAGATGAAGATCGGTCATCTGAGGAAATGACCTGGTAGTGTTTGAAATTTAAAAGTATCATAGAAGTACTCCTGAACGTTCTCAAAGAGGCTGATATATAATTAACATGAAAAACTCTTTACCTTAGTTAATTAGAATCACATGTCCACTCAACGACTCTATGTCCTTTGGAAAGGTCAATTCCAATGGAACTTGAGGCTCTCTGGAAGCTGACAGGAATCGCCGCCCTCTCCAGGTCAGTTAACATCATATGGAGGGTCATCGGCTTAGTCACTAGGCAGAGCAAGCGCATCCTTGGGACTCTGCCTCTCCCAGGAAGCTGCACAGTACTTACTTAATGGATCTGGCTTCTCTGTGGACCGCCAATAATTGCACATCCTTGGGTGAGTTAAGTAGTGTCTATTCTTGGGTTAGTTACTTAACTTTCCCCATCCTCTGCCACTTATCTATATACCATGACATACCATGGATATGATTCATGTTCTTAACTCTTCAGAACATAGACAAGAAAGAAGGGATTTTAAAATAACATGTGAGGAGACCAAATAGATTATATAACAACTTTATTTCAGGTGGAGTTTCTCATCGATGCAGATCCTCATTAAAAGCCAATTTAATTTACTTTACATGCTGGTCTACTAAGCCCAGTGTGACGCTTCCCTCATAATGGTGTAAGAAAACAGTGCATTTTAAAAGATGGTTCCTGGACATATAATTGCTAATAGCAGTACAAACTGAAATTTGATTGTTGAGAATGAAGTCAAAGCTTGCATGCAATGTTAATTATTAGATATTAAAGCACATTCCGAAGAGATCTGTAACTGTAGTCTTATGGGGACTTTTAGGGTAAGACCGACATTCTTCAAATGAAGTCCCTGTATTAGTGCTAAAACAAACAGGTGAAATGATGAGTTCAAGCAATTTTTAAAATACAGCTTTTTATTGAACTTATTTGCATATATAGAGTTTAGAAAATTTTTCTAATTTTAAAGTCTACAATTGGTATTTAGAAACATCAATTTTAAAGAGTTGATATTTGAAAAATCAGCTTACATAGAATAATTCATCTTAATGTGACAATATAATTTATTGTGACATGTTGGATATTTAAATATATTTTGTTTCTGCAGTTTGTATTATGATATACTACATATATGTGTGTGTGTATATATATATATATATATATCAAATTGAGGGAAATATACTTTAAATTACCTGCCTGTTAATCCATCATATGCAGATTTGTAATCATTTTTCTTACTTTGAATAGTTCAGATAATTGTTACATGTTCCTTGATTCAATTATGTAAAATGTTACCTACTATAACCTTAAGCTTTTATTTTGTAATTAACAAAATTGAAATAATAATGTAACAAGATTTGTATGAGTTGTAAAGGTAATCTACGGAAAGCACTTAATATATGCTGAATATATGCTGATTATTATAAGTTATATATATGTATTAACTACCATTATGTAGTATTAACAGGAAGGGGGATACTTAATAGCTAAAAACAGTGAGGTTTTATGACACTGGTAAGTAGATTTTAATTCTTGAAGTAGCCTAGAGAAATTGTGGAATCTCTTTAAACTGTAAAGACTGAAAAAAATTACCTTTTGATTGGCTACTACTTGAAGTTTCACTGTTGATGCATAATAGAGTCATTTTCCAAAATTTTTTAAAATTCTTATGAGTCTAAGAAAAAGAAAAAGAAAAGTAGAAAGCAAGGTTGCTCTCCAACAAAATGAAACAGAGTTTTAAGAATCTGGGGAAAAATACTAAAATGTCCTCTTTTTAACTTTATCCATCACTTCAGCTGTTGCAGAGAGAGGTGGGTAACTGTCATTCAGCTGGCAAAGGTGTTGACTGTAGATTATTGCCTTTCGGAAATTCAATCAATTGTGAAATTTGACAAATTTTTCTGATATTCAGTTTGTACTTTGTAAAATTAAAACAATAATGCCAGCTCACAGAATAAGTGTGTAGGAGAGGCCAGGTGCTCAGGGGTCCCATATGTCTATCCTTTCAGTCTCCAAAAACCATAAATGTGATTTAATATTATCAAGTCTGAGCTAGAACATCTAAGCTTGTCTTCTATTCATGTTGCTATATTTTAAAATTTACAAATGAGCTTAGTATGCTGTTATATCATGATGACTACCATCTTATAATGTCTGTTTTTTAAATGGCAAAACCTTATTTTTTATAAATGTGTATGCAAATATCATTCCATCCCTCATTAGATTGCACAAACTATTCGTTGTTTAGATGCATAATCCTATATCACCTTATTTTCTTCAGAATCTAGTATATCAGTATTATGGAACATAAGTGTTTTAATATTGGTATATGATATACTCCACTTTTCAAAATAATATTAGGTTACTTCATTTCTGGGAAAATATAACCTTGTCATCCTTATTCATTTAGATAATTCAAAATTCTTTCAATGTAAAACATTTTCTTCATGTATCTGAACCTTTAAAATGAATGAAGATACACTAAATCTAATCAAAACATAAATTCATATAGTTCAAAGTAGGAAAATGAAAATGTTAAAAATATTTTTCTAAAAATATTTTTCTAAACATTTTAATATTATTACAAATGTTGAGAAGTTCCCAGTTAAATTTGTTGAGAAAATTCCTGTAGAAGATTAGAATTTTGCCCTACCCTCAGGACCAACCCTGGGTTAAAAATTATCCTATTTGTAAATACATGTATTTCGTTTCAATATGTGCTTTTGTTTTCTAAACCTTTAGTAGCCTAAATTTTTGTCTAAAGCCTATTTACATCCCATGAAGTAACTTAAACTATTAGCATTTTTTGACAGCACGTGGCTTGCTCTTTTGAATTATTTTGAGTCTGGCACTAGATGTGTGAGCTCTTAGAATGATCGAGTACATTTCTGTTTTAAGAGTGAAATAGAGGAATCACTTAATCAATATTCCAAATTCATTTGCAATAGATGATACACATCAATCACTATCATTTGACACTGGCCATAAATATTTTATGTTAATGGTCATATGCTAAACTATTTTCATTGGTCTGGAGACAGACAGGTTGATGGAAAGTCATACTTAAACCACAGAAGCTAGGTTGGGGGTGGGCACACATCTGTAATCCCAGTACTTTGGAGTCTGAGACAGGAGGATAGCCTGCTCGAGGCCAGCCACAGCACCTTAGCAAGAGCCTGTTTCAAAATGAAAAAGAAAATTAAAGTGATTGGGGTGTGGCTCAAATCCAGGATTCCTCTGGATTCAATCCCCAATACCAAACAAATAAACAAAACATAGAGGTTTATAGGTTATTAATCTAGAAAATAGAATGTTGTAAAAACATATCTTCTGATACAGTTGCCTCTGTCTCTACATTTTTTGGGGCATATATGAATGGCAAGAACCTATATGCATATTTGACAGCCAAAATAAAGAAATAAATACTGCAAGTTCAGCACATCTTCACTGTAACTTGGTATTCTTTATACTTTTAAAATTCAAAGTTGATTTTACCTGAAGCACTTATCCCTTAAATCATCGCAGTCCAACTTTAAGTTTTATTTCCTAAAGACTCATTCTGTCCACCTTTCACCTCTGACTTACATGTCCATCATTCCACCGAATGGATCCTAAACCCTTCCCTTGATAACTTTATTGAATAATCTCATCCCTCAAATTATAGTATCCTTCCTGGACTGGGCCTCCTGTGATAAAGAACCTACATATCATAATTAAACTAAACAAACATGTTTTAAAGAATATATGTAAATGCCCTTTTCATTAAACAACAACAACAAATTGACACAGGAAATGGTGTAACCCTAAATACCCATTCTCATTGCTAACATGGGTTGGCCCTGTCCATTCCAAGCGAGAGGAAATCGCATCTGAATGCAGCAAAGCACTTTTTCCCATATTGCCACCATTGTAGCCATCCTCCACTATGTCGTGCAGAGGATTTGAGCAGCAGAATCACTTGGGTAAGAAAGTTGACCAGTTACTTAATGTGACAAATCCTTCCTTTCAGCGTAAATGTCAATGTTTATTCCATTAAAAAAATGTTTTTTTTGTGTTGCTGAACAATTTTTACTTTTCTTCACTTTCCAATTCATACTTTCTGAGGTTCCTGCAAATTAATGTGTTATTTACAATATTTGCAAGTGGTAGCTGAGCAATATTTGGCTGTATTGAATAATTCATATTGCTTCTATATACACATATATAAATATGCATGTAGCTAAACCAATATGTGCTATATGAGATAATTCTGTGTGATCCATTTGTATGATGACATGAACTTATTTTGTAATACCTTCTTAATAGGCAAAGTTTTTCATGTACAGTCCATTATAATATTTGAATATGTTATATAAATTCATGGTTCACTTAGAAAAGTATTGCTTTAAGAATTTCACAGACAATCTTACTGGTTATTGAAGAAAGGTTTCTTCAAAATTGAATGTAACTACAAAATTGAGAATGATCATGACTCAAGAAAATTGTCTAATATGGTATTACCTTCAACAGAATATGAATTATATGAAAATCTTTATGGCAATGTACTTACAGATTTTGCTAAAATGGAAGCAAGAAAGTGTTTTGCATAAGCACAGACCTGATGAGTGGTAAGTCTTTATTTAGTATTTATCTAAGTGAGCACTTGAACAGGATGCCCAATCTGTGCAGTAACAGTCAATTTCAGTCATCTTTGCTATTTTGCCAGTTTTCAATAATATAGAATCCATGTTTTTAGAGATACTTGTGATTTTTTTCATTTGAAAGTGGATTTGACTGGTTTTGAAAATAAACCATATTTTATGTAATGGCTCATTAGCTTATCCTATCCTCTTTAATCATTAGACATATGATACATGGCCTGTCTGTGCTCTTACCTGAGGCCCTCCCCACCCCAGGACTGTGTCTGTCATCTTGTTTGTCTTCTTTCAGCAGTATTGACCATCCATTTTTGAAACGGTCTTCTCGGAAACTTAAAAAAACTACTTTCTCTTGATCTCCCCATCTAGTTCTCTGGCTTTAACATAATAACACATTCTTTCAATAATCACAGTAGCAGTAGTAATAATTATTATAAACCCAGGTGGGGTGGTGCACACTTGTAATTCTAGTACTTGGGAGGCTGAGACAGAAGAATCTTAGGTTCAAGACCATACTCAGCAACTTTGCAACACTCTCAGTAAACTCAGAGGTAGATTGCCTCTGGGTTCAATCCCCAATACCTACATAAATAAATAAATAAATAAATAAATAAATAAATAAATATTTTGGCTAAATAAATTAAAGCAAATAATTATTTTGGCTAAACTGAATAGACTTTCATGCTCATTCAACTCTTTGCTTCTTCCTTCTCATTGTAGTAATTAAATATTGAAGTTTCTCATTTCAAATGCATTTTCTTTTTATTTCACCGAAATAATCTCCTTCATAGCCGCAACCTCAGTTACAATATAAATTCCAAATTTATGTCTTCAGCTCCAACCTCTCCACAGAACCAAGAATTTATATATCAAACTATATAATTAACACATCCTGTTACATATTTGAAATGTATCTGCAAACCCACACACATGTCAAATATTAAAATCATGATCTTCCCACACAATTCTGCTTTATTCATTGCTACACAGTTTTAAATGCAATCTGAACCTGTGTATGGAAGCCATAAATTTCTAACTTATTTTTGCAGCCACAATCTCATTTCTCCCAGGAGCATATGCATCCTCAGCAACTTGATTTCAAAGTTTCAGTATCTCCAGAGACTTATATCTTTTCTCCTACAACATTTTTTCCCATTCTGAAATTAAGCTATCTGTGTTCTCCTAGCTGATTTTTTTAAATGTTTTGATGTCCTTTCTTCTTTATCTTTAATCTTTTTTTCTTTTTTGGTAGTACCCAGATTAAGAATTTCTGGATACAAATATGACAATATCTTTCTCCTGTTTTTTTTTTTTTTTTTGGTATTGTTGATTGAAGCCAGGGTCATTCTACTTCCAAGGTACACCCAAGACCTTTTTTTTTGACTTTGAACAGAATCTCCCTAAGTTGCTGAGGGTCTTGCTAAGTTGCTGAGGCTGGTCTTATACCTGTGATCCTCCTGTTTCAGCCTCCCAAGTACTGGGATTACAGGTCTGATTGTTCAGTAACTTTCTACTATGTGCAGAGAAAAAAAAATCAAAATCTTCTACACAGTCTCCAAGGATTTGTACCTCCAGTTACTTCCTTAATCTTCAGCTCCATCTTGTACCAATTATTCTTATTCTTTGTACAACTGCCATATTTGCCTTCTTTCGGTTTTTTAAATAGAATGCTCCCATCAGGTAACTTATCTCACTACTTCTAATACCTTCATTCCTCCTTAGGTCGGAAACACTCCCCACCTGTTTTGTGTGTGTGTGATACCGGGGATTGAACCCAGTGGCATTCTATCTGCAAGCTATACCCCATGCTCTTTTTATTTTTGGTTTTGGAACAGGTTCTCACTAGGTTTCTGAGAGTCTAGATAAATTGCTGTGGCTTGTTTCGAACCTGCGCTCTTCCTGTCTCATTCTCCCAAGTACTGGGATTACAGGCGTGTGCTACCGTGCCCTGTATCCATTCTTCTTTAGATCTCAAATATATCTTCCTCCAGCCAACCTCCTTCGAATTTGTATACTTATGTTGTATCTCTGCCTATAGTTCTATAGCTTTTCTCCAAAGTAGTGTTACAATTTTATTCATACATACATTTACACATTTACATATTTGATATATATCACTATTAAGCACACATTTTGCACTCATTTTAATATATAAGACATTAGATAATTAATAAATGCCTTGTAAACTAGCGATTGACTGCTGTCAGTACCCACATATATGGGAGAATATTTCACAAAGATTTCTAATGAACTCAGTTAAGTTTAATCGCCTAGAAAACTCTACAATTCAAACATTTTGGTTATTTTAGACTCTGTTCTTTTTTGTCGGTACTGGGGATTGAACCCAAGGACATTCTACCTCGGAGCTACACCCCCAGCCCTATTTTTTATTCTTTATTTCGAAACAGGGTATCACTCAGATGCGGAGGCTGCAACCCCGGGTCCTCCGGTCTCAGCCTCCCAAGTACTGGGATTACAAGCGTGCACCACCATGCCTGGCGACTTGTTCTTTTAAGAGGACAATTTATTAATGCACCACTTTCCTGTGATTTTACCGGTGACGTTTTCAGGTAGGCTTAGTGTTGACAGCGGTGACCACATGCAGGGGCATTGATTGAGGAGCTGCTTCTGTGAGAGCACTGTGTCTACTAGCCAGAGCCTCTCAGGTCATATTCTCACAGCAAAGTTAGCAGAGTTGCTCTCTGGTTTGATACTCTTATTAACATTCTTGGTCTTTATCTTTTTACTGATCTCTTTTAAGCACAGTGGAGGCTGCATTACAATCTGGGCAAATGCATTCTCAGGGAAGCCAGCGTTCACTTGTTTCTCATTATTTATGTTGTGTCCTCCAGGCTGTAAGCAATATTGATCCCGACTCCTAGCCAGTGTCTTATCTCATAACCTTTAAGACACCAAAGGTGGAGACACTCAGAATCTATATTGGATTTCAATTCTTCCCAGAAGCTTTTCTAGGGAGAACAGTGTGAAGTCGTACTTCTCTCTCCAGAGCTGATAATTGGCTTCTAGCCCCAGTTCCTAGCTACTTTGTGGTCTTAAGTCATTCAACAATTCTGTCCTCTCATTTCCTCATGCACAAAATCTGGAATTAATTGTTTCCTTGAGTATCTTCCAATTCTAGCATGTCAGATATTGTGAAAGTCATTACACTGATATTTTATCATATATCCCCAAATTATCATATATAAAGTTAAAAAGATCTGAAACCATAATATAAAACTTTTGATATAGGTACTCATGTATGTATGCATGTATGAATACTATCTATGATATGTGTAATTGTAAAAATATTCATATTCTCATCAAGTGTTAAGAGAGATTTATCTGCTTCATCTGTAAATAATACTAATGCAAAAAGTCATGCTTGATTTGAATCATTATGCTGGAATTATTTGACTGTGACATAATTCCTTATTTGGAATTTAATTTTATGAAGCCATACATTTAATATGAATTATTACTCATCATTAGTTTCAGGAAATGAAAAATTCCTAATTGCATTTGGTAGATAAAGTCAAAGTGTTACACTATCTAAACAGTAAAATTAATTCAACAAAAACAACAGAAAAATATATAGTAGTAAAAATATTCCCTTTTGTTTACAGCTTCAGGAAAATGGTCTCTATTTTTGTAATATTACATATATTCAATAAACTTGAAGACTAGAATTAGCTTTCCCTATCCTTAAAAAATTGTAATTCGCAGTGAAGGAAAATAATCTTTAAATGATTAATATGGATTTTACCACTTATTGAACAACACCAGTTTCAAGTGCAAATATGAACATTGAACTATTATTCAGACTTAACAAAATTGTATGATTTTGAGCTTTTACTTGCATATGTATTTTGTTCTTGCCAAATATTACACTAAGGCAAGTAATTTGACTTAATGTTTTGATATATGTACATTCTATGAACACCCTCTACCTTTGTCTTACTGAAAACAAAAGCAGAACAGACAAACAAAATAAATATGAACCAGGCCTGGTGGTTCACACCTGTAACCCCAGTACTTGGGAGGCCGAGACAGGAAGATCGTAGGTTCAAGGCCAGCCTCATCAACTTAGTGAGACCCTCTACCACTTAGTGAGACCCTGTTTCAAAATAAAAAATAAAATAGGACTGAGAGTGTATCTCAGAGTCAGAATGACCCTGCATTCAATCCCCAGTAACACATATGCATACACAGGAGAGAAGAAAGAGAGAGAGAGAGAGAGAGAGAGAGAGAGAGAGAGAAATATGAGTTGCTCCCTCTTTCCCTTGCAGAGGTTCCCAAACTTACTTAACTCACTGTTCCATTTTCAGAAAAATAATCACTCAGTGTCCCCCAGAAATCTACCTTCTTGAAACAAATAGAAAAATGCAGTGACAAATTTGCATTCTTTTATGTGTCCATATTTTGTCCCAACATCCACAGGGTCACTTTGGGAGCCTATGTGACATTATTATCATTATTATTATTATTATTATTATTATTATTTGTGAGCGATTGGCTAAGGTAACATAAACAGGAAGAAATACAGTGGGATGTCTGTTTCTCACAATGTTCTTGCCTCATTTTTCTGCATTCAAAGCAAGTTTTAGCCAGGAGTGGTGGCGCACGCTTGTAATCCCAGTACTTTGGGAGGCGGAGACCGGAGGATCCGGGTTCCCGGCCAACCTCAGCGCTCTCTCTCTCTCTAC